>JAJTWR010000386.1:0-182500 GCA_021613335.1 Whitmania pigra | reverse complement strand
ATAAATGACTCTTATTAATAAATGATTCTTATTAATAAATGACTCTTATTAATAAATGACTCTTATTAATAAAGGCGCAACGTTACAGTCGACACAAATTGGCCATTTTAGATTTTCTACATATTGGTGCTGGACTTATTGTCGATAAAGATCAAACAAAGAATCTTAATCAAATCATGTTCTCCTTATATTTGCTTAATCCTTCATCTGTTGAAGATCCTGTCTCTTTAGACGTCGAATTTAAACAAAAAATATTGAGTTAAAACGGAAAGATAAAATTGCAAAATCAAACAATAACACGTGGAATGAAAGGCCTTTCTTTCTCTATCCTCGATTAAAATTATTTGTGTTTCGCTTTTTTACAATTTCTGTCGATTCTCAAAAAGAAAAGAGAAAAACACCCCACCTTTATAAGGCAAGCCCCAAAGGTGTGCAGACTTCCGAGGTCATACCGAAGTCATACTGACCCTAATATTAAAAAATGCTGTTCATAATCCCTGCGTCAGAGTTTTCATTCCAAAAATTTTGAAGACCCCGGGTAGCTGCACCCCCACTGGTAGGTGTGCACTTACCAGTTACCAAATTATGTCAATTTGGTAATGGAGAAGAAAAAAGAGTCATCAAGTTACCAGATGGGCAGATAATAATTAACAGTTAATAATAATAATAGTTAGTTGATAATAACAGTTAATAGTAATAGTCAATTTGAAAGATAAAGAGTCATGTGTTTCGATGTCCTGGCTTCCTCTTATCGTGAAAAGGTGAATCTTCAGGTGAACTTTGATGGGAGATGGTCGAGCTCCTGCGAGGGTTTGAAGGGGATTCCTGGCAGCAGTTGACGCATACGAGAATCCTATGTTGACGAGTGATGACTTGTTGACAGATTGTTGAAAATGAATGACGGAAGATGGACAAAGAAGGATTAGGTGCGTGGCTGCGGCGATGAATTCCCCGGATTTGTTGGGCAACACCCCTCAATTAAAAATCTCTGTATCAATATCAATATCAATATCAATATCAATATCAATATCAATAACAATAACAATAAATGTTTACAAATCAAAACATCAATTTCGCACCAAGCAAATATTAATGATTTTTAATTTATAGTCTTTTTGAAAATTCAATAGTGTCGTCTGGATGTGTTTACCCCTAGCAATCATCATCATCATCACCTGCACCTCATCCACAAAAGATCCTTGTATTGGTAATTGTATTGCATTGCATCGATCTAAGGTAACTGTAAATTATCCTTATTATCCTCTCATTGTTATGGTTTTTTGAGGTTTTTTAAGCAGTTGGAAAGAGTCATTTTGGTGTCTAACAATTGATTCAATTATGCCGATTATTATTATTATTATTATTCAATTGTAAATAATAAAAATTAAAAAATCAATATTACAAAGCCGATTGAAATAAAGTGCACAAAACACTCCTCAACTCTTTAAATATAAAAACAGTATCTTTCCTCCCCCCTTCCCCCCTACAACGCTGCCAACCACTCTTCGGGTCACAGACATCAAAACACGAAATGCGTTTTTCTCGCGTGCAGCTTGTCATTTGTTTCATGACATTGACAGCACGTTGAACGCTTCAAACCTCAGCCAATCACAACGAGGGGAACATCGAGGGACGATGAACCGACCCCACCTCGACCACGGCCAAATGACCAACTCAGGTCCACCGATTAATGGCGCTAAAGGGGCTCTTACAAACTCTATGGGAGTTTTTTTTGTTGGTACATCTTACTTTGCATTGAATGTCTTTGTTGGGGTATTAGTATGATGACGACGACGACGACGACGACGATGATGATGATGACGATGACGACGATGACGATGACGACGACGACGACGATGACGGTGACGATGACGATGACGATGGTGATGGTGAAGAAGATGCTGAACTGTTTTGCAAAGACTTTGTGATCGTCCACCATGTAAATTGAATGAAGTTGAATACAAAATGAATGAGCAAATGGATAAGTTATGAATTTAATAATTAGCCAGTCATTCATGGGCAGTGGCAATTACTATTAGTAGATTAACAATATTGCCAAAAAATATTAATAAAATAATAATAATATTAATGTTAATACTAATTTACATTATTAATTGAGTTAGACAATATAACAATAATACAATTGAGTTGACTGAAAAAGTAATAATAATATTTTATGTTAACTTCTCGCTTGAATCAACATTATTTAAATATTAATTCTTCAGTTTAAGACGAGTTCAACGAACAATTTCTCAGCAACTTAAACGGGGGCACGCATCCGTTCATTTCAAACGTTAGCGCTGCCTACAACCGTCACGGTTGATGATTATGATCGTGGTGATGATGATAACGATGATGATGATGATGATGTTTAAACGTCTAAATGCTTTTAAGCAGACCATAAAAAATAATGCTTTTATGATTTGCTGAAGATTATCAAAACAAAATGCGGATATAGCGGAGCGACTGAGCGAATAAATGGAGGAATGGACGGGCGAATGGGTGGCTGGGTGGGTGGGTGGATGGCTGAGCGGGAGAGTACACGGCGATGATGATGTAAAGTCCATTTCTTTCCAGGAGTGGAGTTGTCTTATTTCCCTTGAGCAGTCCACAATGAATGCCCCACCAGTCTGAGTTATGACGACCCTTGTAATTTCTGCCATCAGATATCATCAACCATGTCTCCTGATTTTCAACTCTCTCTAGTCCGCGCACTCTCTCCTCAATTCACCCGGTGTTGCATCTCTCCATCGCCTCCCAGCTCCGTCCATCCATCACGCCAAAGCCCATTCCAGTTCTCTCACTGTTCCACACTATCTCCTGTCCACCATGCATGACAAACAGTCGGGATCAAAGGAAACAAATGAACTGATCAGATGCTTCCAAAATGGAGGAGGACTTATTGATCTCCAAATTAAACAACTCTTTAATAACTTCGCCGATAAATATGATGATGACCACGACCGAGGTCCCGCTCACCCATTTCTGAGAATGTTTTTCTAAGAAGTGGTGATGTTTTAAATGAACATATTTCTTGTTTGCTCTGTCATTATCGCCTATGTTTTTAGTTTTCAAACGGCTTGCTTGACAATAATACCACTGACTTAGAACAAACGAAAACATCTACAAAAGCTGTCGATCAAAAATTTACATTTTACATTTTACATTTTGCCATCATCTTTAGCTCGTTAGGAACAAAAATTCAGCCAATCACACATTTAAATGATTGCTGGAAACTACACGACTAAGACATAAAAATATTGCAGAAAATAAAACTAAAATTTACGACGAAGCACATCGGCCCCAACGACGCGTCAATTTTATTTACGACGAGTCGAAGACGTTATTCTGACAATAAACTCGTTTAAAAGTGGATATAAATATTAACATACGAATTTAAAAGTTTCAAACACTAGTTTAAGCTTTAAACATTAACAAACGTCACAACACAAAAATATTAAATGTGCTTTCTGTCATTTTAAGTTAACTGATATAAACTTAACCTGCCCACAGTTAGTTACGTGCTTAAAATTTATTTTGAGTCATAGACAATGTTTTAAAAGTTTCATAAAAAAAAATTATTCTACAATCGTATAGACTGGAAAGAGAAATAATTTAATTAGCTTCGCAGTTAGAATATCAATGAGCTAAATAGAACATTGTTATAATTCATAATTAACATCCATCCTCGCGAATGGCAATTACAAACAAGGTAAACGAAACGGACCGAAAGAATCAGCAATCGTTTGGACAGGAGGCCATCAATGTTGACATCTGAGGCATAAAAAATGACAAAAAAAAACCTTCCCTACCCAAACCACTTTGATTTGAGCTGACTGAATCAAAATGGATGCGATTTTAACGAGTCACAGCGTGCGTGACTCTTTTCTTTTCGCTCTTTCTCTCCTTCCATTGTCGTCGTTGTCGCCGTCGACATCGTCAGAATCGTCATTACCATGTCAATTGCATTTTTTTTTAAATGGAAATCTTCGGTTATTATTCTCAGAGTGAAAGAGTGTCTTTTCCTGCTCCATTGAAACGAATTATATCTGATTTTTGGTTTCCAAACAGAAATACTATTAAGAATAATACTGACAATAATTCACGAATAAATTTATGAAATTTCAACCTAACAGTGTGTAAGCAGAAAGACATAGAAGGAAGCCACCACCACCAACATCATCACCATCACCATCTCCACGGTCGACACCACCCTGTCCCTATGGCAGGCCAGTCGAGCACCGTTGGAACCTCCAAGAAGCCGAGGCTAGTCTTCACGGATATCCAGAGACGGACTCTGGTGGCCATATTCAGGGAGACGAAAAGACCTAATAAGGACATGCAGAACACCATAGCGGAACAGCTGGGCCTCAAACCGTCAACAGTTGCCAACTTTTTCATGAACGCTCGACGTCGTTCTCTCGACAAATATTTCGACGATGACCACCGGGAGAACACTTCCCCGAGGACGTCCAACTCTGCTTCTTCCAGCAACAACAGCAACAACCTCGCGGCCAGTAACACCTCCGCCACCAATAACAACAACAACAACAACAACAATAATAATAACGGCCACAACAACAATAACGGCAGCACCATCGGCAACTCGTTTCACCATCATCACCATCACCAACTACAACAACAACATGCCCTACTCAACAGCAACATCATGATGAATTTTACAAACTGCGGCTGAACCTTCAAGTCTTCGATTTTGCCATGTCTTAACCACGGCATGGCGTATACGAGCGCATTCTCCAAGTTCAGTCAGTAAGCAGCTATTCTTCCACTTTCGCGCCGAAAATGAGGTTGTAAAAATTCGTCTGTAAAGATTGTAATCGATGTTGACGACCTTTCCGGGAATTTTCTCCTTGACTGGAGAAGAGGCAGGTAACTGAGGATTAGAAATTACTAATGCGCATGTCCAGATGTTAACGGTGTCTTCGGTGCGAATAATAATATTAATGATAGAAATAATAATAATAATAATATTAGAAACAACAATAATAATAATAATAATTCTAATTCTAATGAATACACTTCGCAGAATCGCCTGCACTCGAAATCTCAGTAATGAACTCGCTTTCATCATGGAAAGCTTTTTAATCTCAATTCACTTCTACTCCAACAACAACACTCCACCGTTTCTTTTTCCTCTTCAACTTAGAACACCTTCGTAAATTTCTATTCCACACCCGCAATTCTTAAAACTATCAACCTCTCAAGTTGCTTATCACGAATATAAACATAAGTATGTCACGCTCGTATGTTCAATCACGAACTATTTATTTATTTAAATGCACGCATATTTCGTCACATTGAAATCCATTTGGAAGTTGCGAGAGTTTCAACCGGTTCATGTCAACTTCATTCACACCTGCTTTCTAAGAATCCTTCAGCCCGTGCATTCGTTCACTTCCGGTGAGATGTGGTTACGTCATGACTGACACTTCCCATTGAGAGAGGGAGGGTGCGTTCGAAATTAATCGAATTAATCCGATGCATCTACTATTACCATGGTTATTCCTATATTTCCTTGTCTTTAAAAGCAATAATATTTTCTTCGAATTTGTATTACTTTAAACTATTGAAATAATTTCTATCGCAGCCTCTTTATCCATGAGTTGTTGTTACTGTTAAATTTCATGGTATCGGAATCGCGCTTCTTTTGTCTACAGGCGATAATCGTCTGCATTCTGAAAAGCAATAACATGGCTGCCTTACATTTTCATGCAATCCGTCCTTCTACCAATGTTTACTCTGTATTAAAGTAATTTGCTTTGAATTCAGAATCTTTGAGCGCTAGAGTTTTAATTGTTTTTTATTTAGAACCATGTTTTCCTTTTTGATGTTTCATGGTTACCATTTCTATGCACCGGAGCAATACTACAATTCATAAAATTAGTGCCAACTTTTTATATGGGTGGATTCCTATTGTTATTATCCCCCCGTAAAACGACTTCCTTTAAACATGTACATAGACTTGCTAACATCGTAGTCGATGACGTTAAGACTGGCAAGATTTATTATGAATTTTCCGACAGATTTATTACATTTCGGTGACTAAACGTTAGAAGAAAACTGCAAATCAGGAATCTTCCAAACTGCTGAACTTGCAACGAACGCCAATATTGTAAGGTGTGGGCCATTTAATTACTAATCAGTTACCAATTTGTTAGCATTTCATGTGATCACAGGACATTCCAATTCCATCTCAGCTTTCATTTCATTCCTATTTTTTAGTCACAACAATCTAGTCCGTCGTTTTTTGCTGGCTGTCGTTTTGACTGCATTTTTCACGATTGTAAATGCTTCGGCTTTATTTCCTTTGATATATTTATTGCGTACAATTATTCAGAGGTTCAGGAAGAATTCATTTACTCGTTCGATTGTCAAATACATGTTGCCGGTCTTTGTCGTCTCTGTAACACGCCACGCTTCAAAAACCGATTAATCGACATCCTAACCAATCGACAGTCTAACCAATGAACAGAAAACAAAAATGTTCAAAATAACAATCAACACTAAAGCATAAGGATAAGTGCACCACGAACAGCCAACCCTTTCCACCAATCAGAAGTGTCCAAACCATCAACCAACAAGCCATGGCAGGCCAAAGTGCTAGCCTTCGTAAACTTAAATAGCAGAGCTGTCAAAAACATCTAAAAGATTCCAGGATGAACAAGATTTCAAGCATAAAAATCATTTTTAATGCAAAACATTAACAATAAAGCACTATGTGGTAATCATGTACAATAAAAAAAACTCATGTAAATTCACTGTCACTATCATCATCAATATCATCACCATTGCCATCATTGTCATCTTCCTCTTCATCTTCACTACAATCTTCAGCTTCATCACCGTGATCCAGTCTCGGTCTTTTAAGAGTTGAAGCTGAATTGGACATTAATCAATGCTAAACTGCTTCTGAATAAAGATTTCTGATTTGAAAACACACCTTCGTCAAAGATGGAGTCCTGTTTGGCATGCATGACAACAAGCACTCTTCCATCAAACATGGTCTCTTGCATGGAATCGTGGACTCTCTTTGCCTCTGAAGCATCCTCAAAGTGGATGAATGCAAAACTTAAAGAAAAAACATAAACGCCCATTGCACTTTACGGATTGAAAACAATCAACAGAAGACGGTTTCCCTCACCCGATGGATTTCTTCGTCTGAGGGTGAAGTTCGAGTTTAAAACCGGAAGCGGTCGGAAAAAGTTCAGCCAGTCGGTGTTCGGTCATGCTCTGACCGAACCCTGATGGAAAAAAAACGATCATTTGAATTCTAGTTTTATTAAGTATCAAAGTCAATATATTTAGTACGGCATTCGAACGATGCACACCTGTGACGTACAACTTCAGTGGATCTTGACCTTGGGAAAGAATGTCCGACTGGTTATAAGAAACCATGGCGCTGCTTTCCAGGTAGTCGACAAAGAGTTTGTATCCGTCGAGTTCCATTCCGTTTATCCTCTGCAACGCGTCTTTGGCCGACTCTTCGCTCGAAAAGTCAAGGAGAGCATACCTTAGATAAGATATTAAAACTGGTTCTTATATTATCTGTAATGTCAATGAGATTTATTAATTTATTTAGGGTGAATAAATGTAGTTAGCTAATCAACTTAATTAGTTTAAATTGTATGATGGATCAAAAGGCTGGAAATATCTTAAATTTTCAGTCATACAAAGTTTTGTCCATCTTAAGGTTTCTATAGCACTGTTCCTTTAGCTGCAAACAACACCTCTGGTTTGAAGCTCTATTAACAATGCATGATCATGGTAATGATATTTAATAACTTAATTAAAGGACAAATAAATAGTTAGCCAATAATAATAATAATTAATTTATAAAAGCGTCAACTTAATTAGTTTAAAATGTGTGATGGAGCAAAAGGCTGAAAATATTTTAAATTTTCAGTCATACAAAGTTTTGTCCATCTTAAGGTTTCTATAGCACTGTTCCTTTAGCTGCAAACAACACCTCTGGTTTGAAGCTCTATTAACAATGCATGATTGTGTTACTGATATTTAACTTACTTATCCATTAGTTAACCCATTTAATAATTAATTTAAGTGATACTCAATTGAAGGCTTACACTCACTTTGTTTTTGAAATATTTCTTGCGACTTCAAGTTTTGTTTTTTGGATGTCACTGTGCAGAGCCATGACTTGTTCTTCGGTCACATTGGGTGGCAAATTCTTCACAAAAATAGCTTTTTGTGGTCTAGCTAGGATAAAAAAAACCATTTCAATAAAAAATGCATGATGGTAAAAGGTGAAGCAGAGAGAATCAAAATTATTTTGAAAGTACAAACATTTCTTTGGATCTGCAGCTTCATCGTCAGAAACTTGCCCCAAGCACTTAATAAGCACAAAACATTTTCTTAAATAATTGTTGTCATTGCTAGTTTAGTGGCATATACAAACGTTAAATAAATAAAACAGCACTAATTTATGTCTAGCGCTTTCTTAAATAATGTGGACTTAATAAACCAATTCACTCTCCCACGTACAAAAATAAAGATTCTAATTATTTCTAATTTTCATTTTAATTATAATTTTATTATTTAAAATTTTGATTTGCACCGTACAAAAAGACGTCTCGAGGCCACCCAAATACTGTTCACAGAGAAAAATTATCACCATTTTATCAACCAATTATGACGGAAAGTTTGCGTTACCGATTGTCTAGAACGTTTTTCACCTTTTGGTGGCATCATCAATCCTTATGCTTCAGCAACGCATATAAACACACGAGGGGCACACTTCGCCATAAAATCGACAAGGCCCCAACGGCAAAACAACAAAAGTTTAGTCGCTTTAAGAACGAAGACTTTATTAAGTTATAAAATTAATTTTTTTAAATTAAACTATTGTGGACAAACAAACATTTTTGAAGACAAATTTTTCATTAAATTTATACTTCACTGAAGATATTTGTATCTGCTGTATTTTAGCAGTTTAAGCACAAGGACTTTTACCCTGTAACTGTATTTTAGGGGTTGCTCCCCTATTAATTACATTTATTTATTTATTTGATTAAAGTCTGTTGCATAACTAGGATGATTTGGACTTTATGAATTACATAAACTCAGCCCACTATATATAGGAAGTACCCATCTTTTGACGATATCTCAACTAATACGTCACAAAAATTTCTAAAATTTTACTATGTTATATAAATAGTGCTTCCAAAATTATGTTTTAAAATTGGTGAAGTATCATTTTCAAACTTGGTACAAAATCTCAAAAATGTGTTTTTGCGGTGCCCAACACTGATAGGAAGTAAACGTCTAAAGTCAATAATACCAATAAAAAATTATTTTTTTACATAAAAAGCTATTTGTTGTAAAATTATGTTTTCTTTCCTTTCTATTATTTTAAAACATCTTTTGTACATTGACAAAATTAATTTTTGTATAAAGTCTGCTTCCAGCAGATTCCATGCACTCCTGATGGCATCTTCCAACTCTGATTTAGAGTTAAATTGTCTTCCATCTTTATAAACAAGTCTGGACAACTTACCTCGAGCATTTTCAATAGGAATAAGGTCAGGAGAGCCAACTCAAAACCTTCATTTTTCTCTCCTGGTAAAAGCTCTTTGTCAGTTTGGATGTATGGATTTGGACATTATCATGCTGGAATATAAAATTAGCGCCATACGTCCTCTCAGTAAAAGGAAGGAGATTATTTTTCAAAACTATGATATAATCGGATTTTGTTTTCCTTGTAGAAAAGCTACACCAGTGACTCCATCATGCAAATATTTTAGGCGCTTCATTAATCTAGCGGACAATTGAGTTGATTTCGATGGTGTTAAAATAACTTTTGAGGCAAAGTATTAGTTTATATTTAATTTAAACTAGTTATTCGACATTGTCATCAATAGGCGATGAAATATCATCGTCCTAAGCATTACATTATTGGCACATTTTCCCTTAGATATAATTGACATTGCTTATTGATAGAAATTAATTTAATAAGCTAAATGTATGTGATGCTAATTTATTTATCAGCTATAGATTTATAAAAAATATATATTAGAAATTATAAAATTATAAATTGCCAAATATACATTTTTTTATCATGATCGATGGGCTCTTACTTACAAAAATAAATATAAAAATATTATAGTTTTGAAATTCACTATTCATCTAGCCTGGAGTAAGTTCCATAGTCAAAGCTAGTCATGTATTCAAACCCATATTTCCAACGTCATTGTCTTATTATTAATGGCTTCCCTGTTCTACGATGGCAGCTCGAATTCGAATCCAATTGTGGGGCGCCGTCCTAAACATCTTGCTATGAAACGTTGGAGATCATTGATCTGCTAAAGTTATAACTATAGTCGAGTTGAAGTGAACTTATTGTAAAATGTCTTGATATGAAACGCTGGAGATCATTGATCTGCTAAAGTTATAACTATAGTCGAGTTGAAGTGAACTTATTGTAAAATTTCTTGATCAAACCAAAACGCGCAAAAATAATTTTTGAGCACCAGAATTCTAATAATCCAAGGTTTCATTGGTTTGGAGGAATTAGCATAATTTTGGAATCAACTGGGTCTTAGAAAGTGACGTAAATTCCCAAATTTTCCAGAGTTTATGAGACTACAAATAACTAATTTATAACGGCCTGCTACTATCGAACAATCGAAAAGTTATTAAAATATAGATTATTTTTATTGTTAGTGAGTGCGGTTAGCATAAGTGTGTGTAAAAAATTAAAATTGAATACTAACAGATCAAATGCATTCAGTAAGCACCTCCCACTAAAGTATCTAAAAAATGTTTATATTTTGATACAACAAGCATTGGTCCATATATGAGGAAATCCAAAATATTGGTTAGATATGACCGATATTAGATATATTACCATTTTTACATGGTCACATCTTCTAAAATAATGGCCATATCTAACCAATATTTTGTATTTCCCCATTACATAGATTATTGTTTGTTGTGTCAATTTATAATTTTCTTTGAAATACTTTGGTGGAAAAATGTTTCAAAATTGAATGAGTTCATTTGATCCGACCCAACGGTAATCATGCGCTGGAATCATAACGTCGACTTTAATGACGCCGAAGTCTAAATATATATCGGCCAAACACGAGAGCTTTATTGCGGATAACAAAGCTATGCAACTATTTATCACATTACCTTATTAAACACATTTCAGGTTATTGCATAGTGGTTCGTTGGACTTTGATATTGAAGTTTAAAATGTTTAAAGCTTTAAAGTTTAAATGAAAATTTGTATTGCCCCATCAGCAAAAGTTATGTCATAAATAGCAAATATATAAAAAGAGTGAATGGTTGCGTTGACGTGGCTGCAAATCTAGCGATCATTAAACGCGAAATGCCCCTCAGTTGATAAAAACTTTAAAAGCTATAAATCTAATAACAAAAACAACAATAAATCTGATGCAGGTGATAAGACATTTGAAATCCATTAATTAATGATCTGCAGAGATGGGCCCAACTGTTCAAAAAAAAGTTGTCAACTAAATTTTAAAAAAATAGTTAAACTTTTCTTAGCAAATTATTCTAAACAAACTTTTGAAAATGACCGCCATTTAAGTCAAATACATCAAACTGCCCGATAATTCATACGTTTGCCCATGTTATTCATGTAGCAGACAAATAAGTTGATTTCGATGGTGTTAAAGTAACTTTCAAGACATATTTTTAAAATTTATATTTAATTTAATCTAATCCGTCATTAGTTATTCAACATTGTCATCAACATGCGATGATATATAATCCACCTACTCACTAGTTTAGTTGCATATTTTCCAATAGATGTTTTTCGTAGTATTGTTTACATGGGACCAAACATTTACTCTACCTTTCCATGCAATATCACCAACCTTTCAAACCTTTACGCTTTTAAGAAGGCATTAAAACACTTTATTATTAACTCTAAATAATCATACATATTACTCGATATTGCTTAGTATTTCTTACATTATTGGGACATTGAAACGCAACATTATTCGTCAATGGCAATAGGACGTCTGTTAGCGAGAGTTTTTTCCCTTATGACGTTCCTTTTTTTCCTTTCGGTTCCAACTTGTACTGATTTTGTGTTTCAATAATAAAAGAAGGAAAAAAGATAATAAATTGCCAAAAGAAACCATCAAATATACATTTTTCTATCAACATCGTAGTAAATAGTTACTTCTGCTAAAGCTAGTATATCTGACTTGAACTTATTTGCAAATTTCTTGATCAAAACAAAACGTCCAAAAAGAGTTGTTGGGCAGAAGTAATCAATATTTTCCAAGGGTTTCATTACTTGAGAGGAATTAGCACAACTTTGGAAATCGTTAACTTTTGGGTTCCCAATTGGATCGTAGAAAGTGATGTAAATTCCAAAATTTTCCAGAGTTTGTGCGACTACAAATAAATAATTTATAATGCGTCGCTGCAATCGAGTAATCGAATAGTCATTAAAATAGCGACAGTTATTACTCATAAGTGTGTGTAAATAAATTAAAATTGAATACTAACAGTAATCGTTTGATGGACTCACGATGGCGACTTTAACAACGCCGAAATATAAAAACATATCGCCCAACCACCAAGGTGTTGAGCCAAACTCAGGAATTAACGGTGTTGCATTTGCTACAGCTATGGTTTCGGCGTTGTTGTCGATGGCCAGATATGCCCAGGCGCCTTTCCAGGTCTCGCTTACTCGCGCTTCCATGAGAGTTTTTACCGCGGGCGCTAACTCTGCCCAAACATTTATGTTATGTAATAGTGGCTTATCGGACTTTAATGTGGAATTTAGAATGTAAAGCAGTTTATCAATTAAGAGTAATGGATCTAAATCTGTGAAACATCACAGATGTTCTGTTCCCTCACCAGCATAAGCTATGTCCATAAATAGCAAATAGAAGAAAAGTCTGGTTGGCTGTGTCGACATGGCTGCAAAACCTCTGATCATTCCCAAGAGAGGAAAATGTAGACCAGTTGTTGATATACCTCGCATAAAGATGATTTACGATTTGTTTATGGCACGCACAAGCTTATATATCCAGCACTATAATGACGAAAATTTGTGTTGCCTCATCAGCAAAAGCTATGTCCATAAACAACAAATAGATGGAAAGTATGGTTGGTTGTGTTGACATGGTGGCAAATCTACCGAATATTCCAAAAAGAAAAAAATATATAATCCAGTTAACATAACATAACATAACAATAATTTATAGTGGTTCAAGGAGATTAATGTCTTTGTGATAAACCACTTTAGTTGTTGATATAACTCGTACGAAGATGATATAAGGTTTGTTTGTGGGTCCTTGTTGCTTATATCCAGCATTATAATTAGAGCCGCTAATTTGATGCTTCGCTGAGCTCATAAATACTATAAATTAAACGCGAATGCCCCTCAGTTGATAAAAACTTTAAAAGCTGTAAATCTAATAACAACAACAGAAATAAATCTGATGCAAGTGATAAGACATTTGAAATCTATTAATTAATGATCTGTTATCAATTAAGTTGCTTACAATGCTTGTCATTGAAATACGACACTCACGTTTTTTACCCTAATTTTACACCGCGCATCATATTTATACCAAATAACGCTATGATGTGAAAAAGTTCATTATATATAGGGAAATATTAATTTTATTAAATGGTAAATGAAAATTTTTATAATTTAAGCCAAAAAATCAACAATATGCGAACAAGTTCATTCATTTTAGGCGCTTTTGGCGCTAAGCACATGCCATTTGGACGCAATTTGTTGGCAGCAACGCCACCTCCTTGACTTTAGATAAAACGCAAAAATATTCATTTCGTCGAGTTGTGCGAGGGTTTGTCCCCCTCCCGTTGAAAAAAGCTGAAATTACCCTACAAATTAACTATTATTATAAAATAATAACAATAACAACAACAACAATAATAATAGTAATAATAATATAAAAAAAATAATGATAATAATAATAAATATAAATTACAAATTATTCTAAACAAACTTTTACAAATGACCGACATTTAAGTCAAATATATCAAACTGCCCGATAATTCACACGGGCACCCCGTCATAACAGCCCGGCGTCAAAATAGCCCAAGACAAAATAGCCCCGTCAAAACAGCCCCGACAAAACAGCCCCGGCAATATAGTCCGGCGACAAAAAGCCCAAGACAAAATAGCCCCGTCAAAACGGCCCCGTCAGTATAGCCCGGCGACAAAATAGCCCAAGACAAAATAGCCCCGTCAAAACAGCTCCGTCAAAATAGCGGTAGAATTGGTTGTTTGTTGATTTGTTACATGTCCACATGACGTGATGATAAAGTGAAGATAATTTATATTAAATACCAACTTGAAAAGTCCATGTAAAGTGAGGAAGTAGCCGGAATCCTAATAATATTTTAGACGATAAATCTTCAAACCACTAATTTCGAATTAAATTTGGAACCAGTTATCGGTTAATGTATTCAATTTACAAACTTTTTGTAAATACATTGGCGGGGCTATTTTGTCTTGGGCTATTTTGACGGGGTTATTTTGTCGGGGCTGTTTTGACGGGATTCGTTCGTCCTGGGCTATTTTGTCACCGGGCTGTATTGACGGGGCTGTTTTGTCGGGGCTGTTTTGACGGGGCTATTTTGTCCTGGGCTGTTATGACGGGTCACCAATTCACACGTTTGCCCATTTTATTCATGTAGCAGACAAATAAGTCGATTTCGATGGTGTTAAAGTAACGTTCAAGACATATTATTAAAATTTATATTTAATTTAATCTAATCCGTCACTAGTTATTCAACATTGTCATCAACATGCGATGATATATAATCCACCTACTCTAGTTTATTTGCATATTATCCCAATAGCTGTAATTGACACATTACTTATTGATAGAAGTTAATTTAATAAGATAAACGTCTACGTTATGCTAATTTATTTATCGACTATGTAAACTTTTAACAAAAATTGATGTATATAATAAATTGCCAAAAGAAACCGTCAAATATACATTTTTCTATCAACATCATAGTACATAGTTACTTCTGCTAAAGCTAGTAGATCTGACTTGAAATTATTTGCAAATTTCTTGATCAAAACAAAACGTCCAAAAAGAGTTGTTGGGCAGAAGTAATCAATATTTTCCAAGGGTTTCATTACTTGGGAGGAATTAGCACAACTTTGGAAATCGTCAATTTTTGGGTTCCCAATTGGATCGTAGAAAGTGATGTAAATTCCAAAATTTTCCAGAGTTTGTGCGACTACAAATAAATAATTTATAACGATTTGCTGCAATCGAATAATCGAAAAGTCATTAAAATAGCGACAGTTATTACTCATAAGTGTGTGTAAATAAATTAAAATTGAATACTAACAGTAATCATTCCCTGGACTCACGATGGAGACTTTAACGATGCCAAAATATAAAAACATATCGGCCAACCACCAAGGTGTTGAGCCAAACTCAGGAATATACGATGTTGAATTTGTCACAGCCATGGTTTCGGCGTTGTTGTCGATGGCCAGATATGCCCAGGCGCCATTCCAGGTACCTCCTTCGTGCGCTTCCATGAGAGTTTTTACCGCGGGTGCTAACTCTGCCCAAACATTTATGTTATGTAATAGTGGTTTATCGGTCTTTAATGTGGAATTTAGAATGTAAAGCAGTTTATCAATTAAGAGTAATGGATCTAAATCGATGAAACATCACAGATGTTCTGTTCTCTCACCAGCATAAGCTATGTCCATAAATAGCAAATAGAAGAAAAGTCTGGTTGGCTGCGTCGACATGGCTGCAAATCTACTGATCATTCCCAGGAGAGGACAATATAGACGAGTTATTGATATACCTCGTATAAAGATGATTTACGATTTGTTTATGGTCCCTTGTCGCGCACAAGCTTAAATCCAGCACTGTAATTAGAGGCATACCCTTCTAAAACGATATGCTGCTTCAATTGTCAAATATTCTTCTCATCAGCGTTGGTCGAATCAGATACCAGGGTAATACGATAAATTAAACGGGAACAACCATCAGTTTCGATAACGTAGATTAATCTATATACTAAACATTAGATTAATGGGAACCCTGCAAGTTTAGTGGCATTTCCTAACAACCACACGACATCAAAAGTCAACGTTATTTTTAGGAATTGAAAACAGAGGCCTCTGAGTACCTTCCATAACTGTTTACAATCTTCAAAGATGCAAAACCAGTCCGTACATTACAATTTTAATCAAGCACACTTGAAAGCACCAGGCCAGTATCAAGAATCGGCATTTGAAATAACGGTCGAAACTACAATATTTAAGAAAGAATTGTACATTAAGATTTACAAATCCAGAGACTAGAAGCTTCCTTGAAGACTTCAAAATTCCCGAAAGGCGACAAACAAACAGAAAACTTGAGAAAACACAATTTAACAATCTATGCAACACGAGACCTCGTCTCTACTCATATCTAATGGGACGCGGTGGGGTAAACAACTGAGCACGGATCGCAATCAATTGGTCCTACAAGTGATCGGGGATTCCTGATCATAGTCTCCCCTGCCCTCGGGATCAGGAGAGGTGATCCGGTACCCCATGTTGACGAGCATCTGCTCCAGAGGGTCCTTGTTCATCCTCTGCTGATTTGCCTTTGCCACTTCGTCCACATCTGTAACTTCCTCACTTTCCATTGGTTGCTCTTCCTGGGTCTGAAATATAAAGTAAATGGAACAACCAATTGCCAAGCTCAAAAACAAGCTCATTAGCATTAGAAATGCTAATCATTTGGCTAACGTCTGGCCTAGGACTCCAAAGTCTGACAACGGAATCTATTCCGCTCGTGGCAAGAAGACAGCAAGATGGATGGGGTTCCAAGCAGTTTACAATAGAGCTGTCACCAACGAAGGCCTTCACGATGTTCGAAGATTTCTTCTCCCAGATGAAAAAATGGCCGTCGTCTGATCCGGCCACAATGTAGTCGCCGTTGCTGGAAATGGAAAATGAAAGCCCTTTTTAATAATAACGACAATAATAATAATATTAACAAGAACAATAATAATGACAATATGAACTTGAACACACAATAATTAAAGATCAATCCTATGCAAATATCCCAAAGGAATGAACTTATTATTATTATTATTATTATTATTATAATTATTATTATTATTATTACTATTGCCCATAATTAAGACATCCGACCTGCCAAAGAAGTTGGCCTCCTTGATGTCCGTGGTGGTGTTGCAGTGACCACAAAACCTCTGCTCGTAGTCGAACGCGTGCTCACGATGCCTCCTTTCGTCGTCGGATGTTTTGTCAGACGAGACGAACTCTCGCTGTCGGACGGTGGAACCGGTGGATGATGAGGAGGAGGATGGTGAGGAGTCATCTGCTGGTAATAAATTATTCTTGTTAGTAGGTCGGTTAAGTAGAAGGTGAAGGTCTCATTGTTATCATCATCATCACCACCACCACCACCATCATATCTTGTTAATTGAAAACTTTAAAAGCTATACATCTATCAACAACATTAGCAATAAATCTGTTAAAAGGTGATAAAACATGACAAATCCATTAATTAAAGCTCTGTTATCAACACACAAATTCAGCAATCAACGATCGTAAACTCGAAAACTCAGAAAAACGTGAAACGGGTCGGAGGTCGAGCTGCCGACAAAAGACAAACCCGACGCTTTTTTGCTTTTGATGGCGTTCTTTAGTTCGGCCTCTAAAGAGATGAAAGAATTCGAGTGAGCGAACTTTTGTTGGAACAACTCCAGGCAAGATTTGGCTTCATCCAGCCAGGAGAGTTCCAGAAAGCATTTGGCCAATCGAAAGTGAGCTTTCAGGTTATTGTCGTCCAATAGAATTGCAGAGAGGGAGTCTCGCATGGCTGCATAAATATCTCCATCCCTGGGATGGATACAATAACGATATCAATAAGATGGCACTAATTCTTGAACTTAGTTTTGAACATTGTCAGATCATAATACAATCACCTATTATTATTATTATTATTATTATTATTATTATCATCATTATTAATATTATTATTATTATCATTAAATAAACATTCAAAATATCAAGACTATTGATTTAAAAAATTCAAGCTCACAGCGAATGCAAAGAATCGACAACTAGGAACGCACCAGTTCCTCTTGGAAAGAGCCAGTGCCCTGTTGCAGTAAAGTAGAGACGAGGGAGCCAGGGAGATGGCGAGGTTGTATTCATTGATGCTCTGACTGTACCTCTGCGCCGTGAAGTACTCCTTGGCACGACTTCTGATTTCATCGATTCCCTTGGCGACCTTTGAACTGTCACCTGTCGGGGAACTCCTGCTAGTGATGTATAGAGAGTGTTGTTTACATTCGGAGAGAATATAATGGGGCTTATTTAAGAATTAATGTTAATATTAAAAATCAATGTTTAAATAAAATAAAGTAATAAGATTATTTAGGCTTTAACCAGATTAAATAAAATATTCAAGATCATTTGGGCATTAGTGCTTCTGTAATTATTCAAGAGGAATTTTTCTGTGTTGCTTTTTCGAATTAAAATTAAAACAACATAATTTGTCCAAGCCTCTCTTTCCACAATTGTTTACTCAAAAAACATTGCTAAATGTCCTTTGAAATAGTTATGAATATTGACTTGATAACTTCACGATTAATAATAATAATAATAATAATAATAAAAAAATAATAATAACAACAACAACAACAACAATAATAGTTCTATTATGTGGCGCTCTAAGCGTAGCGTCAGAAGCTAATAAAATAATAAAGTATACTAAGACAATAACAACATGAAAAATCCAAATGACATCCAAAACGATACATTTAACAAATAGTTAATTTATAATTTATAAAGCATCAAGGTCGTAGCATTGGAAGCATGCAAACCTGTCGTCCGAAGATTGATCTTCAGAAGGCTTGCTGACACCGTTGAGAGACGAGGAGATGCCCACGGAAAAACCGTTCGATGGCTGGATGTGAACTTTAACGAAGTTAAGTTTTGATAATTAATTACTTGATTGCATAGTTATTATTGCAATTTAGATTGTCATCATTTGTGGTTATAAATAATAATGATAATTAATTGCATTATCGGAATTAATTGTGAGGCTGTCACAACCAATGAAATGGCGTAAAAATGTCACACACAAATTGGACGTGAAAAATGGTAAATATTTGAAATAAAATATTTTTTCTAAAATGCGACTTTAAACGTTTAACTCTCGTCAAAAACAAAAACACGAGAGAAACAATAATCCTCGATAATTGGTACTTATACAATGACAACCAGCACAAATAACACCAAAGTGATAACTTCAAGATGCATTTAAAACTCCAAATCGTTGCATTCAAAGACAACATACTCGACTGTTTGAAGCCATTGCAGTCCATGGGATGAGGCGTCTGCCTGATGCTGCGGAGGATGGAGTCGAGTTTCTGCCTCTTCCTCGAGTCGTAAACGTCGTACAGGTAGATGTGCTCACCTCCCAAGTTGACGAGCAGTTCGCTGCCGTCCGGGCTGAAGGCGAGGTAGGTGCAGGCCAGGGTCCTGAGCAGACGCTTGTAGTCGGATTGCTTCTTAGGCAGGTGACCTGATATTGATTGATAAATAAGTAGGTAAATAAATTAATAAGCGATTAAATAACAATTATTTAAGTTTCTTAATCTGTGCTTTCATCGGTCATGCTTAAGACATCGAACTAATAGCTCATTGGTCAGTTACAATGAATATTGATCGGTTAATAAATCAAGCAAAACAATTCGATTCCATTGTTAAGTACTTGAGTAGACATTGTAATGTGCAATGCATGAGTATTGTGATGTATAACATAATAAATTAAAATATTTAAATATACAATATTTATACACATATTATTTGATATATATATAATAATAAAATGTAAATATTATAATGCCAGCTGAATGAAGAAACATCACCTGCAACGTAATAGCGAACACATCCTCTGGGCAGACTATCAGCATTCTGGGTGCTTCTGAAAAAATTGAAGTGCAAAATATGATTAAATTAACTTAGAAATTAATAACAACAAAAATAATATTTATAATAAAAACAATTATGGCAACAATAAGTTCTGTCTTAAATTTTTAAAACTGTTTTTAACTAGTTACAATGACAACAACAACAACAGTAACCAGAAATTCTGTTGCTGATTCCCCTGCAAGCGAAAACTTGCCGCCAATAAAACACACGTAATCGAATCACACATCGCCAATTAATAATAATAATAACAACTCCGACGTCATCGGTTAACTTATTGTGACCCTCATCATCACACGGTACCTGTCGGTCCTCAGGGAAGAACACTGTAGCATCCTCCGGTCGTAAATTCGTGCGTAGGGGTCGTTGGCACCGACGGCCAACATCTCCGAGAAGGCGGGGTTGATGCTCAGGCATTTGACCTCCATCGTCGTGCCGACGTGGCTGCTGAGGTCGATGAGTACGCATCTGGGGTCCTCGCTTTTTAAGCAATCCCTGTCCCTGAGGTCGAACTGCCTGGATGACGGATAGATGGATGGTGTTAAAAGAGAAGTGTTAACTTAGTGGCATTCTACAGTCGCTAATTACTTGTAATGCAACCAATTTGCAAAATCTCGAAAGCTTATAGCAACCTGACGAACGAATCTACCACCTCGGTAGTTCAGGAGATTTCAGGACTTGAATAAATCTAATCTCATCCCACTATGAAGGCATCATGCCGGAGCATAACTTTTTAAATTCTTATTAGTAATTACAAAGATAATTATAATTTGCAACCAGCGATATCAACAAACCAACGTTATAATAAATGTCAATTAATGTAAACACAGCGGTCCAACGTATTGCTACGAACGACAAATCACGCCACCAACATGACGGTTCCGTCTTCCGAAGCACTCCAAAAGACGTGAGGTTGATCCCTGCTCGTTGCAATCCTCTTCACTCTGCTGCTATGGTAACGAAGGACGTGAAAAGTCTCCTTCCTCGAAACTTCGTGCACTCGTATCTCGCTGTCGGCAGCTCCGCTGATGACGATGTTGTCGCCGGAGTGAGGCATGAACTTTGAAATAAAAATTATTGATGTTGTCGTCGTTGTCATTAAAATGAATCCATTTAATTTGTCATTAGGCAATCTAATCAAAAAAGCTCATCAACCTTGTTCGTAAATTGATACTTATAGTTTTAGAAAATAATTGAGAAATGAGTCCATAGATTTTTGTCAACCTTGGCAGAAAAAATGTTCCCTCTGTGACCAGTAGAAATAGTTGCAACATCTTTAAACATTGTGGCTCTCCAGAGAATTAAGTTCAAGTCATCTGATCCACTCATTAACAGGCTGTTGAGATAACAATGCAATTTTCTGGTCATTTTCAAACAAATAATTTTTGTTATTTTCATTCACCTGCCATCTTCATTCCAGGACAGGCAATTAACACAACCTTGATGACCCTACATTTAACAGTTGTAGTAAATAAAACCACTAAAATTCTTTACGGATTTAAATAAAAGCGAACCTGTAGTTGTCCCTCTAATCCCAATCTTCTGATACAATCTCGTGACACATGCTGTTCCCTTTGAAACTGTAAGTTGACATCCCCCTAATATTTCGTAAATATTTAGTTAATTCCCTTTACAATTCATTGAAATCTGAATCCCAAATGCCTACCCTCAACTGTCGACGAAATAATTTTCTTACGATATTGTTTTCATACATGGCTACCTCTCTGTAATCAAAATTACTTTTCGTTACACAGTTTAAAATTCTCATATGTCTCAAACTGTCAAATCGATTGAAATCCAAAACAGCCGTCAAACCTGTTAACGAACCGTACATTGCAATGGGTAGACAACCGCTATCATAAATAAACTAAACGAAAATGACAAATTAGCACGAACGAGACTAAACATCATTAGCCGGTCAAATAAATGTCTAACATAAATTATTTATACACTTCACCTAAAATATAAAATATACTTTTACGTAGCTAAATAATGAAAGGTGGCCAATTATACTGAATTGTGGCTTTAGAAACTGATGAGAACCGCGTTTCATATTCTACCTTTCGCTCCAAACGTTGTGAAAATTAAAGTCTGGATTCAACAAAAAAAAAATTAAATAACAGCCTCGATCAGCTGCTTGATTATAATTTTGATGGAAAATCAGTCAATCGCATCGATCAGGAAGGTCTTCGACCAATGGATGGTCGTTAATTGATGGCATTGCTGATGATGCTGATCATGATGTAATTAGCTGCTACAGTTGTCTGCACACATACAATAAAAGTATGCCCCGATGATTACCGAACCGTGATAATTGTCGGATATCTTCTCGATTGAAAATAAAGAGCTGCAAATTTCAGGCAATTTTGACAATTTCAGAAATAATGATGTTGCCGAATTGCAGCACATGTTTACGCTAACTTCAAGTCGAAAGTGTTACAAGATTGCTGAAAAAGTTTTTCTCTTTAGCTAGGTGCTCTCTGAGCAATTTATTTTATGTTAAATTCACGTTTGAGAGAGCCCGGCCTGTTCGACATGAACAAATATAAGGACGCAGTGACAGAAGGGAATGGAGACATATTTCATCATCACAACCTTCTTGACAACTTCCTCAAGAAGAGAAAAAGGGCAAACGTCAGAAAGCAGCTCAGTGCTTTTCACAAATTCATTGGAGAATGCGAGGACATGTTTGATAGAACTAAAGACACTGTAAATACTCTGACCAGTTTGAGTGCTCGGCCGGTAGTAGATGTGCAAAATGTGGAAAGGTTTGCATTTGGTTGTTATGGTTTTAAGTTTTTATGTATTGAGAGAAGTAATAATAGCATTGTTATAGTAGTAATAATATTAATATAATAGTAATAATAGCATTGTTATAATAGTAATAATATTAGTATAATAGTAATAATAGCATTGTTGTTTTTCCTTTATGTCCTAGGCTTGCAGAAATTAATTACATTATTATCATATGAGCATTTTTCTTGTAATCTATACCTCAAAATGGGCTAGATCTATTTACAGATCAGCTAATGAAATTAGGTACAAAGTGACTTTCATTAAATTAAGACTTTTTTCTTTTTAAACTTCTACAAAGGATTCAGAACACATGCCTAAGCGAAGACTTGCATGGAACAGACATTCCTGAAGATGTTCCTGTCGAAGAAGAACGAGAAGTACCCGACGACGTGGACGAGGAGGAATGCGAGGAATGCTCAGAACGAATCGTAATCAACATCAGCGGCCTCAGGTTCGAAACTCGTCTCAGGACGCTGGATCAGTACCCCGACACTCTCTTAGGCAACGAGGAAAAGAGGAATCGGTACTACGATCCGCTCAAGAACGAGTACTTCTTCGACAGAAATCGCCCCAGCTTTGATGCCATTCTTTATTATTATCAGGTAATATTATTTATAGGTTTATAATAAATAATCATAATTTGTTATTATTATAAGGTAATGTTGTTATTGTAATTTTTTATTATTATAATGTAATATTATTATCTTAATTCGTTACTATTACATGGTAATATTTGTACCATCATTTTTTATTATTATTATTAGGTAATTTCATACGGCTCGAAATAATATACCATTTTTCAATAAAATAAGACATTCGACAATAAACCTTGACCCGACCTCAACGACGACGCATCGTTTAGAGTCACGGAAGGTTGCGAAGACCGGTGAACATTTCCCTCGACGTCTTCATGGAGGAGATAAAGTTCTACGAGCTGGGTGACGAAGTGGTGGAGAGGTACAAGGAAGAAGAAGGATTTGTCAAGGAGGAAGAGAAACCTCTGCCTGAAAATGAGCTGCAAAGGAAGGTTGGTCGATCTTTTCTTTTTTTTGCTCCATTCTTTATTTAGATTTGCAATCGATTAAACGCTAAATGGTTTTAAAAGGTATTAAAGTTTCCAATAATTTAACTAATCAATATAACAAAGTCGTTAAAATTGGCCTGCAAAATAACTTCCATACTTGAAACGAACAGATCTGGCTGTTGATGGAGTACCCCGAGAGTTCGATAGCAGCTCGACTGATTGCTCTCATTTCAGTCCTCGTCATCCTTCTCTCCATTGTCGTGTTTTGTCTTGAAACTTTGCCTCAATTCAAAAGGTACCACGAGGATTTCAACATCAGCTACGATTCGGAAGCTTATTACAACAAATCCGACGGTCGGTATGGGATGGATTAGATTAAAGTATTTAGTAAAAGTTGAGAAAATACCATAATTTACTTGAAATATTATTTCTCTCTAAGATTGTTTCTCACTTAACTTTGGCAGCTGTTAGTAATAAAAAAGAAACGTTTAAATAAAAATAAAACTTCACTCATCAAAATAGCATCACCGGTCGAAGACGACATTCCAAGACTGACGGAGCCGTTCTTCATAATAGAGACGTGCTGCATCGTCTGGTTCACCTCCGAGCTACTCCTTCGGTTCGTTTCTTGTCCCGACCATCTGTCCTTCTTCAGGAACTTTCTGAACATCATCGACCTGTTTGCCATCGTGCCCTACTTCGTCGCTCTGGCCACGGCGGCCGCGTCGTCCGGGGGCAGCAGTCACCACGCCACGACCTCCCTGGCAGTGCTGAGGGTCGTCAGACTGGTGAGGGTGTTCAGAATCTTCAAACTCTCGAGACATTCCAAAGGTTCGACTTGTTCCGAGCCGGATTACAACGTTCATTAGATGTCGTTTATCGTACGATTTCTAAGAGTATTTGTACTAACTAATTTAAATCATTGCATATCCAATCCATTTTTATTCTTAACATTTCCAGGCTTGCAGATTCTCGGACGCACCATCCGTGCCAGCATGAGAGAGCTCGGCCTTCTGATATTCTTCCTCTTCATCTGCGTTGTGCTCTTTTCCAGTGCCGTCTACTTTGCAGATGCCGACACCCCTAACTCCCACTTTTCCAGCATCCCGGAGGCTTTCTGGTGGGCGGTCGTTACCATGACGACCGTTGGCTATGGCGACATGAAGCCGCTCAGCGCCTGGGGCAAGCTGGTCGGTTCCATGTGCGCCATCGCCGGAGTCCTCACCATAGCCCTCCCGGTCCCCGTCATCGTCTCCAACTTCAATTATTTCTACCACAGGGAGACTGATAACGAAGAGAAGGTTTGAAGAATAAGTTGTTGTAAAAATAATAATTTTATCATCATACTATCATCATAAATCATACTACACCCACGAACCAATCAGGGACTGACGTAATGCTCACCTGCATTGAAACCATTCCGAGACTCCGGATTATGTTCCATTGACAAATTTTTCATTCAAAAATAGCTTTGTGTTTTCCAGTGGTTAATCATTGTCCCCGTCAGGCTAGCTGATTTATTTAAATAATTAATAAATGCAAGATTTAATAAATGCTTCTTGAATTATACATCTTGACCAGATATTTTTTAAATAATATTTTGAAGATTTTACGTAAGCAGTTTTAATTAACATTAGCATGTTGATCCTAACAGTTGCTTAATAACCCATTCTCAAATAATACATTTTACAGCAGGCTATATTTACATCTCCATCGTCGATCCTTGCTAGCAAAACCCGAGACTCAGTTTCCTCCACTGGGGGAGAGATATCCTATTTGTCGTCTGCAAACTACCACCGTGAGAATTACAGATACACAGACGAAGATGAAGACTACTGTGGCGAAATGTCTCCCATGGCCGAGGAAGGCAGATATTGGGCGCACAAGAATTTCATGATCGTCGAGGAGGATGAAACCCGACACGACGAACGGATCGGGAACAGCCCCGGAAGTGCCGGCCACCCGTCATACGGGTACCAGGGATGTGTCGACGATCCAAGACGATGTTGCCTTCGGCAGCAGAGTTCCGTGGAAAGTTCGACTAGGGGAGCAGAGGATGTCGACTCTTTGGCGAGGAGTGTCGGGGAAAGTAACTCGGATCGCCTCGCCTCCAATGAGAACTTTGTCGGGACTGGCTGGGCAGCCATGAGGAACATTGAGCTTCAAGTACCTTCCCTCAGTTCTTCTCAGCACGATCAAGAGACTCCGAGCTTTGAGGATGTGCAGAAAACAGTGGAGGAGAAGAACATTGTGAGGTTCCAAAAGAAGTCGGAGATTGTCAAAACTTTCACCATGTGATAAACTTGTGACCCTGCATTGTGAGTCATCTACGTTCGCTGTCCAGATCAGGTCGAGCTTTGCATCACGATTGCTCCGGAATAACCGACCTGCAGGCCGTCAGTTCAATCCTAATCGTTTTGGCCTTTGAAATTTAGTGCAAGAAGTATTTTTTATTCGTTTTTAACTTTAAATGAGAGTTCTTGATCACATTCCTGTTTGTTTCAACTTTCTAGTCATTAGCACCTTTAACCCAGACCTCTTTGCCTCTCGTATATTTTACTGGTCAGTGTACAAATAGTGACAGTGCCAAAAATGGCAATGTTCCGATACACTTGGAAGCCATCTCTGTTGCCCAGTGAGATTTATTGCACGGTTTGAGTTGCTTCTTTTGTGTTTCGGTGAATGTTTTTGTTGCTGAGATTTTACAGATTTTGAGTTGTTTTTTTTATGACATAGCTGTTATGTTTAGAATCAATGTCTGCTCTTTTGTTTGTTAGATTTAATTTGTTCAAAACTGTGTATTAGACAGTTCTCAGCTGGTCTTCCATGAGCATGCTACCTCCCACTTAGCTTGAAATACGAAAAATCAGTATTTTTGTTCTTAGGTGGCCAATATTCTCAGTTATTGTTTTGTAGTCACTTTTGTTCCTGTTGTAGGAAACTTCTAAGTGTCAGTTGATTTGAAATAGTTTTCTCAAGCTACAAAGAAGCAATTTTTTTTAAATTCTGAAAGAATTATATTGGCATTCCAAAACTCAGTTTTGTTCCTGATTTTAGTGCCATCACTAAAACCAGCACATGTTGTGATGTTAGTTGAGTTTGGAATCAAAAATGAAATTTTTTTTTCAACTATAGATGAATCTTAAATCATTCTAATGCATTTTGTTAGAGTATGTTCTCTGTTTTGCTGTGGTAATTTGCAATTCTGTCTTCTGTTTTGTAAATAGTTTCTGTTAAAAGTGACAGTCTGCAAGTTTTTCTTACCTTTTGGCAGGTTTGTCCAAATTTTGTGTGCCTTTGTTGAGTTGGACTTTAAATGTTTACGTGCTCCTTTGAATCATTTTTTTTTATTATGAGGTGACATCTTCTCAATTTTGAAAATAATAGGTAATCTGTTCCAAACATGGAATACATTTACAAAACAAAATATTTTCAAGCTTTTATGACAGATATTATTTTGAATTTTCTATATTATTTTATATTTTGACTGATATCTTTGTTTGCATTTAGGACATAAGTCTATCATCTCCAGCAGTGCAAGTGATATTCTTGAAAAGTAGGATTGACAAATCCTAAAATTATATTATAATTCTTTTCACTCCATTAGATTTCTTGTCCGCAATAAAACTTTTCTTTTATCAGGAATCTTTGTTTGCTTGGCTTCTGGGGTTGGAATAGTGTTTGACAACATTGGACTTTAATTTTGCATATCCTTGGCCTGAAATTATGGATGACATAGAATATTTTATTGAATTTGGTGCATTAAATCGATGAAAATATTCAAATTTTTGTTTAATAGACTGCTATGGGGGACTTATACTTACTTGAGGAATTTTATTATGGAGCCAATGCAAGTGTGCTTTTGTGGAAATTATTTGAATTCATTGAGTTTGTATAAAATTTTAGTTGTTCCATTCACAAGTTTGTATTCCTGAGAATTTGGATTGTATGCATTTCTGAAAGTTGTTTGTTTATGTGTTATTTGGAGGAAATTTAAACTTTTTAATTGGAAATTTTCAAAGTATTCTGTAAAAAAAAATAACCGTTTAATTTAGCTGTAGAGAAGCTGTTGTCAGGCTAGAGTGTTAGCAAATGATTTTAATCATTTATCATTTAATTTAGAGGGTTTTACATTAAATGATTTTTACATTGTAACTTTTGTTAGAAGTTCATTGGTGCATGATTCGGTCAGTCTTGATTTGCAAGTTGTTGGAAGTGGACTGATACCAAATATAATTTACGTAGCTTGAATCGTTCCAGCAGAACATATTTTTGGAGTGGTTTCTTTCTATGTGTTAGAAATTTTAATAGTTTTTACAATAAAAGATATTTTACTGGTCAAAGTGTTGTGTATTTTGTTAGCTGAGCAGGATAACAGCTTGAATGATAGTTGACTTCAAAGTTCATCAATGTTATGTCCATTAAAAAATGAAAAAGCTTGGGTTTGTGATTCGTTGTGTTGCGTCGCAGGCTTAAGTTTTTAATGACAATATTTTCATTCCGATCAGCTTGAATGCAAATACTGGCATTGGCAGGAGTCGTATCCGCGGTATTAATAAAATTGTAACAGTCGAATGGTATTAATAGTCAGTTCTTTTAGCGGGTTCATAAATAGGTTATGATAAATAGGTTTAACTTTAATTTTGATTCTTTATGTTATGCGACAGTTGTCTGCTAATTTGTAAGGAATGACCAAAAAATAAAGATATTCACAAACAAGCATGGCGAACGTTGTGGTTGTTGTCCTGTCTGTCACGATAGGGTTATTTTTTGTTTTAATTGGAACAATCAAACTATCTCCGGTTGTGAGTGAAGAAGTTTATCGTGAAATGGTAAGTTGGAAGATCTTAATAATACAGCCTTATTTTGTATAGCTGGAAATTTCTCTCAATTTTTTAAGCCTCTAATTGCATATAGTGTGGCATGAAATGTATTCGTTTTGTTATTTGTTTATATGTGTAACTTTCAGAGAAAAAATTTTATCCGATTCACCAAAGTATTCCCTTTGGCCTCGGTTACCAATTGGAGGCCCAGCCCACATGCTTTCAGGCGGGTGGTGGGGGTTACGGAAGTTGTCGGGGGTCTCGTTCTGGCCTTCGTCCCTGGTGAGACAGCTATTTTGGCTACATCTTTTTTTTACTAGAAAAAGTTCATGATATCATTATCAGTCTTTCTTGCAACCTGCTATTTTGTAACTGCAATATTTTGTAAAATCACAGAGCAGTTTTGTAAAACCAATTAGAGTTTGTTTTATGTATCAAAGTGTACAGCGCATAACTTCTTATGTTATTTATGTCTGAAAATATTGCATTGTGTAGGACCCCTGCAATACGAACAAATCAAAATTAAAACAATAGTGAAGCAGTGGCACTTACAATTTTTAACTAATTTACAGGACAACTGAAACAGGCAGCAAACATAGTCCTCCTTCTGTCCTGCCTGATTTCCATATACAGTCACTACATGCTTCATGACAACCTCGACAGAATGACATCTTCCCTCATATTTGGACTCCTCTTGGCCTGTAGATTCATTGTACGACTTCAAGTCAACGCCAGAGAGCCAAATCCCACGGCCAATGACGGAAGCACGAGATCCAAGAAAGCTAACTAAACTAACTAAACGTGTACTTATCTTCGTGTGCCAAGTAATTAGAAATGAGTTCTGTGTTTGTCTTAGATCATCCTAATAGTCCCTGTTGCAAAGTTATTCTGTTTGCTAATTTTAAATTATTTAAAAATGTCAAGCACCTTCTTCTGTATCAGCAACACCGATGGGTTTGCAATTTCATTTGTCCGCTTGTTGTTATACAATTGAATAAAAGATCAGACAGATATACAAAATGAGTTTATTGAAAGTGCCTAAAAATATTATAATTCGTAGCTGCCTAAATTATGCTATTCTGTTTCATCTCCTTTGGCTGACAGATTTTCTTTACGATGCCGTTCGGGACGTCCATGGTCTGATCGTTCACTATGACGATGTCGAACGAGTCTATGTACTTCTCCAAGTTCTCCTCAATCTGTGAATTAAGGTGGAAATGATAATGAAATTGATGCTAATGTGAGCCTTAATAACAACAAAACATGGTCGTAAAATGTGCCTCTAAAGCAATGGACAAGTGCGGGCATTTCAAGAATGATGAAAGTTGTGAAGACAGAAAGATGACTAGAGATGCATGACGTGAATTATTACAAAAGCTAGAGATCTAGCATAGCATAACATGAAACTAGAGATTCATGAAGTTAAGAAATGAACAATGAAAGATGAGTGGGTGGTCGAGACAAGTTAATTCACTTTGTCGTTGAGGAATCCGATCTTCAGGATCTTGTCGCAGTTGGCACCTTCTGCCATTCTCAAGTCACCTAGAGAGTCCCCCATGAGGAGTATGTTGCTCCTGTTGCAAATGTTTTCAAAGTAATCCGACTTGTGGACGACGTTCTCATTCTTGTTGAATACGTGCAGCAGTTCTCCCACAAATCCGTCCATCACCCCCTGGTCAATTAAAAATTCGAGCACTCAATAATAGTGAACATTTTCCTTTAGAGAGAACCTGTACGAGAAAGCACATGATGAGAAGTTTGTTTACACTTAATGACAACCAAATTAGCTTTTTAACCTTGCAACATCAGCAAGCAAAGAAAGTATTTGATCTTTGAACCCACCTCTTGATTGAAATGCATAAAGTTGGAAACAATCTTGATGTTGTTGTACAACTTTGACCTCTGTCTAAACACCTCCTCAATGATGTCCCCAATGCCTGCTGAGAACACAAGGAGAGGCACTTGGCAGTTATCCAATTGCTGCAGGAGCCAATCAGAACCATCCCTATAAAACATTCCATTGTTTAAGAAAGTCTTTAAAACAATGTCGACCAATTTGCCTTCATTAAGATGCTAAGAATTTCAAAGGAGGGTTTTGTCAAAATTCTATGCATATTAAACAAGAGTAATTTGAAACGGCAAGCACCCACCTAAAATAAATCCTTGACTCCTTCACAAACTTTGGAATCATCTCTTTGCGTATGTTACAGCCGACCATCAAATCGTGAGCTTTGTTCCACCTGTAAAATAATTTTGTATGAAGATCAGCATCCTGCAACAAATCATGAGATTAAACAACCAGACCATTCCACCATAAGGGGTGTCTTTTCCTCTATGGATTTATTTGGATCAATCTCTATTGGATAGTAATAACTTTTCAATTTTCCAGCCTCATCTTTATAAAGTTGTGGAATGGAATCACTGGAATCAATTGCATCTGGAAGACATGCAAATCAATGTTTGCAAATGTTAAATAAAATTGATAATCAATGTTTAAACATGCAAGAAAAAAGATTGTCATATTGTTTCCCTTTTGAAAGAATGAGATCTACTTACGATAACATGAATCACATTTGTTCCCTTCCCAATCTCTAAATCTTGACAAAGTCATATCAAAGTCAGATATAACCTGAAAATTAAAGCAGAGGGGGCTTCAATGTTTTCGTTAGGCGAATTGTATGTAATGAATTATTTCGAATAAGCTCAATAAGCTTCTTGGTTAATGAAAATTACTAAATCATAAACTAAAATCTCTGAAATTCAAAAATAGGAAAAACCGAAACTTGCTTGAAGCTTGTCAAGTCCATCCTGCACAAATCTATTGATTGTATTTTCAACGTTGTCAGGATCTTTTATATGAACGCGCCCATTTCCTAACTCATTCAGATGAGCATTGTCCTGGTGTGAATTAATCATCGTTTCCAAGTTAAATTTTCCATAAAACGATCAAACGAAGCAACTCCTATCACCACTTCAAACCCCGTCGGTCCTACCCGTTGGTCTTCACCAATCCCGAACGTTTTAAAGACCTTCGTGAATATTAATCAGACAACTACCAATCAAAGCTAAGGAAATTCGATTATCAAATGTAAACACATGAAGGCATGAATCCAAAAATATTAATGTCATAATATGTTTCATATTGATGCCAATAATCATATTAAACCCGAAAATATGAAATAATATTCTGCAATTTTGAACTTACCAGCTAACGCGGGCTGTCTAGTGTACAACAATTGTCCACAGGTGTCGCACAGATTTTTTGACCAATTAATAAACAGATGCGTAACCGAACGTTAACATCCTTGAATTTCTAAAAATCGTCATAAAGAAATGAAACATAATAGATCCAGAAAACTTGGTAGCGACAATAATTAAAGTTGAGTCCAAAACAATGACTGGTTAAAAATTGCTTATTTTAAACAGTGCACTTAATTCTGAGTTTAATTATGCTGGCCTACGTCCAAACAGAACTTCAAGATTACTTCAATATTGAGGGTAGCTTCCTTTGAAGAGGAATGTACAACTGCGCAACGGGTGACAAGGATTTGTTTAATTGCTATTGAGGGGTTATAATAAAAAAATATTAGCAATAATTAGAATTGAGCTGTCAAAGGATGTCAGGGCCAGCGTGATTCAGTCTCTCAGAGAAGAGAGAGGCCACTAGCCATGTCAGCTCTGAACCTCAGTTGCCTGCAGAGTGAAGGCCTGAATTGAAAACAGTTTCAGCTTATGTGTTTGTGCTTTGTTTTATTTTGTTTTACTTTCAGTGGAAAAGAGATTTTTGTTAAATGAAAAAACATCTTGTGTTCGTCTGACTGCTTTAGTTGATTTCATTTTATTGCCAAACGTCCACACGACCGTCCCACGTCGAATAAGCGCACGTGGCCTGGAGAACTGGATGCCACGCGACATCCAAGGCGATGTCCCCGGTATGAGGGCAGCCTATCCTCGACATGACGTCTGTTGTTTGGTAGTTATAAAATACCACTTGACCATCCGAGTTGCCACTGGCTATTATGTTACCTCCAGGATTTATATCACATCCAGCACTGTAACCAGAAACCTGTTAATGGGATTTAGTGAATTGAAGGGATATAGGTGACATTGAATGTCAGATGTTGATTTACTTTGTGATGGCTGTATTGTTTGCGCTTGTTCATTCTGTAAGGTGGCTCTGACGAGAACTGGGCGATGTAATTGCCTTGAGTCTGAGCTATGAATTCCTTCCTAAAGGGATGACTACTTAGACGAGGACAGGTATATTTCTCCTGTGTTTTTGAATAATCATTTAGAAGATTTCATAATAAATAAAAGTTGCATTGATCAGACTGATTTTACATGAAATATTTCGTTGGAGATTGATGCAGAAGACTTGAAGTCCCAGACCATTATGCATCGGTCTGCACTGTCTCTGCTCACAAAATCACAAGTTGACGCAAATTCAGCGTCAGACAAAAAACAGATGTCCAGTACCTGAAGAAGTGAACAAAATATAATTATTGCAATTTAGTTTTTGTGGTGCCGCATGCATAGTGCCATAGGCACTTCTTGCAACCATTTATATAGCACTCTTTCCCCAGGGTGTTTGTGGAAATGCAGGCTGTGCTTGGAACATGACACGTTACGACTCGCCATTAGAGCTGTACGCAGGAAAATAACTTGTTCGTCCAACCCGCACGTCAGATTTATCAGTGATTAAGCTAATGTTGGAGCCAACCTGACCGAGCCTATCTTTGTGCTTGTATTTCCTTATGGGTGACTTTGGAACTCTAATGTCCCAACCAAGTAACACATTGAATGAACCGGTCACAACCAAGTTTGAATCGTCGGGCGCAAACTTCGTACATGTCAAAAAATTATCATGGAAAGAGGAGAATATTTGGGAGCCTGTAGAGATATGTATAAAATTAATAAGTGCTTAATTATAATAATATAGTCCAATGAACAAACCACTTTCTACATTGCTGAGAATCAAACGCTTATCAAACCCACAACTTGCTATATAATGGCCACAAGGAGACCATGCTGCATCCTTAACGCTTTTTTGGTGACTTACAATTGTGAGGGGACATGTTCCAGCAAACACATCCATCACTCTTACACAACCATCAGCAGATGCTGATAAAATTAGATGACTGAAATTTGGGGAACACCAGCTTATTCTGTTGAGTGGTTTTGAACTAAACCTCAGACTTGTCATTAGTGTTTTTGGTAGATTATTGCGAGCAATTTTCCTCAGATTGGGTTTGATCAAAGGATGGATATTCAATTCTATGTTATTTGAAAGTTTGCAATTATCAGTTGCCATTTGCTGAATAGAATCAACCATAGTCTGATTTTCCTGTGACTTGTCACATCTAAATCTTTTTGGCGTATAACTCACGACATCACAATTCTTTCTTTTAAGTGGTTCTTTTGGTACATTTACAGGTGGAGAAACATGTTCTGATACTATTCCCCAGATAGATTGTTCGTCCACCCAATTTTCCTCTTGGGTCAAATCAGACCAAAATTTCCCTGGCCCAATGCCATTTAATAAATCCCTTTTGAGGACATTATTGCTGTTTGTTTTTTTGACACATATTTCCGTGTTTGAGCTCGTGGGTTTGAGGTTGAAATAATCAACATCACTGTTATGAGAACGTTCTTCATCCGATGACTCACTACCAGAATAAGACGTTAAGTTCATTTTATTAATCTAGTTCAAGCCAACAATAACTCTGCGACTTTCAATCACGGATCTCTAAATTCTTCTGGATTTAATTTTAAATTCTTAATACGACTGATCCAACTAGATTCTATGTCAAAGAACATGCGGCACAAATAAGTTAAAATGAATTTTTGTGATTCACAAAATCCGATGCAATCCAGAAAAAAATCGGAGAAAGATCACATTTTGAAAACAAAAACACTGAATTTGAAGTGCAAATCCGCAGTTTTATTTTTAACAATAATAATATTTTATTAATGCTCCTTGCTTAACTAGAAATGAACTATTGTTATTTTATTATTATTATTTATTTGGATAAAAACGAAGATAACGAAATAAATTACGAATTCTTCCTCGTCATTATCTGCATTATCCGCGGATTCTTTTCGGGCTTCAGCATTTATCACTTTTTCTGCCAAATTGCTTCCAAATATAGAGCTGCATTCTTCCTTTAGAAGACCATTCTTGACCTGAGTACTCTATAAATTTCATTATAGACACCATGTTCAACCAACAATTTCTAAGCGGAAATTAAATAACAAAAAAATAACATAAAGCAGAATTACGTACCATTCGATCTGAAAGTTTTTCACCAAATACAAATTTTGGCTTGTCATTTGAACCGCCATTGCTGCAAAAGAAATGGAGTCGAAGAATACACAGATAAATGTTTAAAAGCAGAAATTTCACATATTTGAGGCTTTATCATTTGTTTCTTTGTATATTTCCTCGGCTTCACTCTCATCAATCTTGCTTGTATTCAAATCAGAAGAGAACAAATTTGGCAGGATTTAAATTTATCGATGTTATGTTGCGTACTCAACTTTATAAACTTTGTATTTGCCATTAAGAATATCAATCAATGCTAATCAATGTGACTTGAACCAATTTCACTTTGCATATGCCTGATATTTTTTCCGTACATAAATTTCTGTTTTTCTTTATAAAAAATACAAACTCCTATCAGATGTACCACTTGATCACTAGCAACTTTAAGATTAACTTACAATTAGTATGCTTTTTTAGTTTTCAGTGATGGAGTTCAACAAGACCGAACCAATAAAGTTAATATAATTGAAGAAAGGCAATAAAAAGATTAAATGGCCGTGTCGGCGATCTCCTGAATCGAAAACAGTTTCAGCTTGTGTTTATGCATGGTTTTATTTTGTTGTAATTTCAGTTGAAAAGAGATTTTTGTTAAATTAAAAAAAACATCTTGTGTTCATATGACTACTTTAGTTGATTTCCTTTTATTGCCAAACGTCCACGTTCAGACACTCAATGTGAATAGGATTCGCATGTTAGCGTCAATCGTCCATTTCTTGCAGGTCTTGCAAATATTTAAAAGAAACCATTAATAGTTTACAACATTAAAAAGCAGGCATTGATGATGGCGATGTCTAATCGGTGAATTTGGCAAACCTCTGACAAGAATTTTGAACATCAATAACTTTTGAATGGACTAAGATAAAGTCGAAATTTTTGCTGATTGTTATCTTTAAGATAAAAAAATGACTCTTTTTTTAATCCATTCAAATGTTTTTTGTCAGAAGCTTGTCAACTTCACCGGTAGTGAGGTAAACATGAGAAAGAAGTAATTTTTTAATCCCATACTTGTCTTGATCTGGATTCATCTGAAAAATAAATAAAACAATTCAGTATGAGAACTTAAACAAAATGCACCGGTACGATGAGAAAACATAAACAAAGCAATAATGAAATATCTCGCAATTGATATTAATTCATCACTACTAATTTATCTTCTTGAGCATCAATAACAACATTTTCATAATAAGCTCCACCTACCGCTAACATAACATAACATAACAATTATTTATAGTGGTTAAGAAGACCTGGATCTGTGTAATAACCACTCTTTTTAGTCCTAATATCCGAATTTACTTAAATAAATTTTGAATTTATCTATTGTGTCAGCATGGATGGTTTCCTTATCTAGTTTATTCCATAAGGAAACCACCCTTGAACTGAAATAATTGTTTTCAAGTTTCCCGAAGCCTTCCTGTATAATTTACAATCGTGCCCTCTAGTAGAAACACTTTTTGTGGCTTCGAAAAACTGTTCAGGCAAAAGGCCTTCCCTTCCCGATAAAATTTTGAATGCCTCGATGAGTCGTTAATTTACATCTATTTAATCTTTCCTCGTAACTAAGCTTTCCAAAACCATCTATCATCCTGGTTGCCCTTCTTTGTACTCTTTCCAACATCTCTACATCCTTCCTCAAATGAGGGTTCCATACTTGCACACAGTACTCAAGGTGTGGCCTTACTAATGCCTTATACAATCTCAGTATTACATCCTTGTTCCTGCTTACTACTGTTCTCTTTATCATTCCAAGTACTCTGTTTGCTTTTTTAGCAACTTCCATGCACTGTAGAGATGCTTTTCCATTGTTCTGCATTATTACCCCCAGATCTCTTTCCTGATTTGACTGCTTCAGAATGCTTCCTCCAAATGCATATTCGACTTTCGTGTTTTTGCATCCCATATGCATAATGGAGCATTTGCTTACGTTGAAAAGCATCTGCCAATCTTCTGCCCATTTGAATAACTTGTTAAGATCTTCCTGAAGTGTATCTACATCTTCTTGCTTGCTGACACTTCTTGCTACTTTAGTGTCGTCAGCAAACTTAGATAACTTAGATCTTATGCCATCATCCAGATCATTTATATATATGCAGAACAGTACAGGTCCAAGCACCGATCCTTGTGGGACGCCGCTAAGTACTGGTTGCCACTCTGAATAAATTCCTCCTATGCCTACCTTCTGTCTCCTATCTGTCAACCAGTTTGTAAACCAATGTAATAGTTTGCCTTCAATCCCACATGCACCGAGCTTTTTTGAAGCCTTTGATGGGGCACCTTGTCAAATGCTTTTGCGAAGTCTAGGTAAACTACATCTACAGCCTTGTCATGATCAACCCACTCATAAATTTCTTCAAAAAACTCAAGTAGGTTGGTAAGACACGATCTGTTCTTAGTAAAACCATGTTGGCTCTTTCCAATCACATCGTTTCTTCCAAAAAAAGTTGATACAGCCTCTTTGATCATTCTTTCCATTACCTTGCAAACTATAGAAGTTAAGCTTACTGGCCTGTAGTTGGATGGCAAACCCCTACTTCCCTTTTTGAATAGAGGAACTACTATTGCATCTTTCCAATCTCTTGGTATTGTTCCTGAATCAAACGATTTGACAAATAAGATTGCCAATGCTTCTCCTATAGCTGTTCTTGTCTCATATAGTAGTTTAGGATGTAGGTTGTCTATTCCAGGGCTCTTGTCTACTTTCAAATTTTCCAGTTGCTTAATTACCCCTGTTTTTGAGAAGTTTACTGTATCTAACTTTATCTCAATCTGTTGGATTCTCCTTGGCAGTTCTGTATATTCCCTATTGTTTCTTTAGTAAAAACTGAACTGAAGTAGCTATTTAATATATTGGCTGTTTCCTCTACTGAATCAACTGTTTGCCCCTCACTATTTTGTAATGGTCCAATTTTGTCCCTTACTTTTTGTTTACATCTAACGTATCTGAAAAAGCTCTTGCTATCGCTTTTAACATTCTTTGCTAATTTGTTCTCATATTCTAGTAATGCTTTTTTATTAATTCTGTTTGATGCATTCCTTTGTTTCTGATATTTTTGTTTTAAATCCTTAAGCTCTCTTTCCTCTTCCTCTCCAGAATTTATTTTTGTCATTTCTCGTAATTTCTTCCATGCTTTATACTTAGCTCTTTTGCATTTGATGACCTCCTTCGTAAGCCATGGCTGTCTTTTCTGAGTTCTGCCTCTGCTTGGGATATATTTATCTACAACTAGATTTAGCTCTTTCTTGATTATTGCCCAAGCTTCTTCTACATTAGCAGATTCTATTTTTTTAGCTAGGTTTGTTTTCTCTAACTCATTCCGTATTTTATCATAGTCAGCCTTAAAAAAGTTTTTAGAATCTAGGTTCTCTTTTTTTAAATCCTCGTTGTCTAAATAAATGTTCCATCTGACAACTTGATGATCACTTGTTCCAAAGTGTTCACCAACTGTTAGGCCTTCCACTAAGTTCTCATCTGTTGTTAATATCAAATCTAATGTGTTTTTATCTCTTGTGGGATCAGTGATGTGCTGGAATAAGAAGTTATCATTTGTTACATTTATAAAGTTTATATCCTCAGGTCTTTCTCCTTCTAAAGTGTTCCAGTTAATATGGTAGTTAAAGTCACCCATTACTAGCATAAATTCCTTACTGGCTTTGTATAATATCTCATTTAGTCCAGTATCCTCTTTAAAATTTGGTGGCCTGTAGCAAACCCCTAAAAGAAGTTTGAATTTACCTATGTAAATATCACACCATAAACTCTCTTTAAAGTTTTCATTTTGAAATTCCTTTCTTTCTATTACTTTGATATAATTCTTAATATAAATTAATACCCCTCCTGCTCCATGTCCATTTTCTTTCTGTCCCTCTCTGTCTTTCCTTAACATCTCATAGCCATCAATTGCTAGCTCAGAGTTTTGAATACTTTCTTTTGCCCAAGACTCAGTAATGCCAATTATATCTGGCTCCTCCGTATCGACAATTAGCTCGAGTTCTGTCCTTTTAGTCTTACTAACTATACTTCTAGCATTGGCATAAACACATTGCAGAACTCTTACTCTGTCTATATCCTTACTTAAATGATTAATTTCTAATCTTACCTCCTCCTCAGCTTTTCCAGCTTCATGTTGCCTGGTTGGCCCTTCACTCTGAAAATGTAGTCCCCCAACTGATCTTCAGCTTGCTTTTTCTTCGCCTCTTCCAACAATTTCTTGCATTGCTCTCTTTCTGCTTTAGTCAAATCATGGCAGACAGAGATGCCTTTGAATTTGCTTTCTGCAGTTCGTAATTTTGGAAGTGATTCCAAAACTAGTTTCTTTGATTCTCTTTCCCTAAATTGAATCATTAGTGGCCTTACCTCCTTTGTATCCTTACCTATCCTGAATACACTTTTGATGTCACCACTATCACATTTTACACCAAGTACATTGTTGATGAAATGCATAGCAGTGTCTCTATCCTCAGTTTTCTGTTCTGGCTCACTTTTAGCTTTGCTTTCTTCGAGCCTGTACAGTATAATGTTGTTCCTTCTCTTTTCTCTTTCGACTTCCTCCTGAGCAATGGTTTTTGCTGTACTGATTTTTTTGTCCACAACTTGTACTCTGTCTTCAATTGTTTTCAATTTTGCATCTACTCTTTTCTTTACAATTTCTGTCCATGCAAGACCCTTGCTTTTAGTACCAGCTTCGGCTGTCATGTCAGCCTCGACTGAGACAAGTAAGCTCTCTACTTTCTCCTCCAGCTTTGAAACTTTATTTTCCACAAGATCTCCTCCTACTTTACCGCTTTCTATAGTCTCCAACTTTTTTTCGAGCAACTCGATTTTGTGACTTTGTTCCTTATTGATACCACGACGGTGAAGTTGGCAAGAGTTTAGCAAGAACTTTGACAACCAATAACTCTGGAACGCGTAGAGCTAAAAATATAATTTTTTTTTGTTAGAAAGGTCTTGCTTTAGCAAATGATGCGCGTAAAAAAATAATGTATTCTGAATAAAAATGAATTTTAAAGTTTTTAGATTCAAACCCTCGACACTTCCATACATTTCGCATTCTTGGCATTTTTTAAAATCTTTAAAACTTCTCGTAGTCATTTTAGCGAAGTTTTCACTAGAGCTAAAATGTGTGATTCTGATTGAACTGTCTTTGGAGAGCAGTTTTGAATGCGATGTGACCATTTTTGTTGATAAGACTATGTGGAGTTGTTTTGATTTTGAAGAAGATAGAATTTTATTTGGGATGTGATTTTCCATTTATTGTAAGGGTTCCAAAAAAAGTCTTGCAGATTTCCTTGTCATTTAATCTTGTATAACCATCGAAACCATTCACCACCAAATTTTAGAAACAAATATCATAACACCTTTATGGGAGGTTGTTTTAGGGGACAAATCCTAGCAAAAACTGAGTTCATTCAAGTGCTTTTTTTCTTTTCACAAAAATTCTGGTAAAACTTTCACTCAGGGGAAAGGCAAATGCCCTGGCAGTGCGCAATCAATGTGAAAATCCATTCCAATTATGATTTTGCTGCACCTAAGCGCGTGATATCGCAGATAAGATCAAGATAATAATAGGGTCATTAATATGTTAGTAAAATGATTAAGTTAAAATATTACTTAAATACAATTTAAACTTTGTCTGTACCTTATCAATAATAATTGAGCTTAAAAGGCTTGTGAAAAAATTTAAAAAAGTAAAATATTACTTAAATACATTTTAAATTTTGTCTGTACCTTATCAATAATAATTGAGCTTAAAAGGCTTGTGAAAAAATTTAAAAAAGTAAAATATTACTTAAATACATTTTAAATTTTGTCTGTACCTTATCAATAATAATTGAGCTTAAAAGGTTTGTGAAAAATTAAAAATGTTAATAAGAATAGTTATTATTTAAGCTGTATTTTTCCGATTATTACGTTTCTGCTAGGGCGCTAATGTGTTGCGAATGGGGTTGATATGCTTAATTTTCATTTGTTAGTCTTCATCGACCCGAAAATCGATGGGAGAGGCTAGATAGTTCAAAAGATATTTTGAGTGACAACGCAACAGGTGTTCGAGCAGGGAGAGAATTAAAATCATAACAGAGGACTAAGATGGCGAGCATTTCCAACAACACTTTATGCAATATAACAGAAACAACAAACTATGACATTAGGAGATATCCCTGTGAGACAGAAATGAATCGGGAAGCATCGAACAAGCACGGAATAAACGCTGGTTACTACGTTATAGCAGTCATACTTTTTTACGGTACGTCGGTGATGCTTCTGATTGCCTCTTATTGCAACCGTAAGACAAAAAAAATCATGGAAGACAAACAAATTGATAGTTATCTTAAAGAATTCCAGGTTATTGCAAAACATTTCAAATGAATATATTTCTTTTAATGCTCCCTCAAATGCTCAGGTAGTACAAGAAAGTTCATCAAGAGACAATTATCGGAACATGAAGCAAGTCATGGTCGCCAAGTTAGGCAGAATGGGAATGTTGAAACAGGAAGAAAGCTCTAAAAATACAAGTCAGACTACTTGCACTTTTATAAGAATTTGTATGATGCAACTCTTGATTATCATAACAAAATCCATGCTGAAGAATACATGACTACATACACAGTATCAGTAATACTTCACTTATACTGTTTATTTATTTCAAAACAAATTGCAGGGTCATCTATGACCTCTTACGCAATTATAAACAATGGTTTTATGTGTTCGCGAGAACAGAGTGCAACGATAAGAAGGTTAAGTGATCACTTAATTAGGAGGTAATTATTGAGGTTAATGAGTGACAGGCAGGATTTGAAGCGAGAAAATGTTGATGAATTAATGATGTCAGGGGGTAGAGAGTTCCAAGGTTTGACGACTCGGTTGATGAAGAAGTGTTGCCTGTGTTTGGTGGAACATTGTTCTTGTCGTGTTCTTAATGTTGTTTATAATTCAAGCCATATTCAGGTGCCTCAGTGAAACTCTTTTGCCAATATCAGCTGTTGCAGTTCCACGAAATCAGAATGGCAGCTGGATGGGCAACCTAATCTTCAATCAAAGGATGCCCCTGAATTCTATCAAAGAGTGTACTGAGACCAAAATTACTATTGCTGCTAATGAACTGGATCTTCAGCATGCACAATGCCATCTAAATCAAACATCTACCAATAGCAAGACTGACAAACTGAATGGGGGTTGCAGGCAAGCCATGGTTCACAGAGAGTATTGGAGGGGAAATCGTTGCCAGATGCCGTCCGCAGGAATTTTGACCAAGGATTCTCATGGGCCACTGGCTAAACAGGTCCTGATAACTGGAAAAGCCATTACCCACAGAGAACACGTCTCAAGTGTCTGAACCATTTTCCAAAACTTTTCAGTCTGACATATTTGCTCAATTTTGCTATTTGCTCATTGAAATGAGAACAAATCATCAAAATCTGTTTTATTCTTTAGCAAAATAAGCTAAATAATGAGATGCAATTGTCAAAAATTTATTACAATGCAAAATCATCAACTTAAGGGTTCCTATGCATCGGATGAAGAGGAAGATTGCACAGCAGGAGATGAGGAGGTGAAGCCTTCATTGGATGCTGCAATTGAATATAGTACAAACAGTAATCTCAGGAGTTCAAAGATTAGTCTTAATAACTGTCCTGACCTTCTGTCTCAGGATATGGTGCACTGCTGCTATCATTTGACTCCTCTCCTGTTGTATCAAGCCTGAAATTATTAGTATCAAGAATTACAACTTATGAATCTCAAAAGATAAGTAAAAATTAAGGCATGCCCATGATTCAGTCAAAAATGTTTTATCTCAACATCTCAGCTTGGAAATATGTGTTTTAAAGATAATGAACATCATGTAACTTGCATTTAAGGTGAGGGATGGGCATTGCTATCAAAGCAAGCATTTAGTTTTACTAAATCACCTGAGTTTCTTAGGAGTGCCTGCGGAACTGGAATCTCCATCAATCTGCCTTTTCCTGGCCAAAACTTCTTTGCGTGCTTCAGAAGACTTGAGCCGTTGTGTCCTGTGCTTGATGGCATTGTATATTTGCTCAGCATCATTGGGGTTTGCCTATGGTTTTTGTGCAATGTATGATTCAGAGAAATTTTTTGTCTATATTTTTGATTAGCTTACTGTGATGAGGTAGATTTTAATTCCTTCTTCGGGGTCGATGGCACTTATTTTGACACTTTTTAGGCTGGCTTTCTCAATGAGCATCCCCGACCATAGCATTATATTCAATATCACTCTCAGGCTTCCTTGTGCCCTCATAACTGCAGATTGGTCAATTCATTTCTATACTGGCTTCAGTGCAATAGTAACAACGACCTATCTAACCCAATCTCGATTGGAAGACTTTGTTTTCCTGGGTAGTCATGTCATTCAGCCTCAACAATCCTCGTCCTCTTTCATGCCAGTTTTGGGTGGGTTTATCAAACACGTGAAGCTTGGCATTGAACTGTAAAGATGACCGAATGTCAGTTCTCATTGATGGAAATACTTAAATAATAAAAACGATGATGACTTTGAAAACATTGGATTCATTCTCTTCGCCCGTAACAATCTCCACTTCTTTCAACTCTGGTTTTACTTCTTTGGCCTGTTGCAGGGCTGCTGATTCAGCTAGCGACAGTGTGGTCGAATCATCATCTGCTTGGATCACGATTGTTAGAATAATAACATCTAGTTTGAAATAATCTTTTAAGTACAAACTTCTCTCTGGGGTATGAATTTCTGACTCTTCTTCCTCGTCATTATCTGCATTATCTTCTTTTCGGGCTTCTGCATTTATCACTTTTTCTGCCAAATTGCTTCCAAATATAAAGCTGCATTCTTCCTTTAGAGGACCATTCTTGACCTGAGTACTCTATAAATTTCATTATAGATACCATGTTCAACCAACAATTTCAAGGGGGAAATTAAATAACAAAAAAATAACATAAAGCAGAATTAAGTACCATTCGATCTACAAGTTTTTCACCAAATACAAATTTTAGCTTGTCATTTGAACCCCCATTGCTGCAAAAGAAATGAAGTCAAATCTCAAGCTTAGTTGAAGAATACACAGATAAATGTTTAAAACCAGAAATGTAACCTATTTGAGGCTTTATCATTTGTTTCTTTGTATGCTTCCTCGGCTTCACTCTCTTCAACCTTGCTTGCATTCAAATCAGAAGAGAACAAATTTGCTACAATTAAGAAGGGAGTTTTAAATTAGGATCGATTAAACATGCAAATGATTTAACTAAAAAGAACTGCCTTCAAAATTTGAAACAAAGCAATTGGATAGACTATCGCAAGCTAAATAAAGATCCAACATACTCGGAACTGGGCTGAACAATTTTGGAGGTTCTAATTTGAAAGAATTTGATCCAGGAACTAAAGTTGGTTCTAAAAGAAAGGAAACAAATTGAAACAATTGTCTGTAACAATTATTTTGTATGTATTGTAACAATTATACACTTAATGTATGCTTAATGTGACTTACCTTTCAATAATGAAGCCTGATGCTGCAAAGGTGATGGTCTGAGGAAAAAGCTGTTTGGTGTCTTATGTCCTGACGATGCTTCAGTGGCAGGATCTAAATTTATCGATGTTATGTCACTTACAAATCTTGTATTTGCCATTAAGAATATCAATCAATGCTTTAACTTTAACCAATTTTACTTCTCGTATGCCTGATATTTTTTCTGTAGATAAATTTCTGTTTTTCTTTATAAAAAATACAAACTCCTAGCTTCTATTATATGCCATCCGTAAGAGCATACTGCATCAGATGTACCACTTGATCACTAGCAACTTTAAGTTTAACTTACAATTAGTATGCCTTTTTGTTTTCAGTGATGGCATTCAACAAAATCAAATCAATAAAGTTAATATGTTATTTTGATGATTAATAAAATTGCTCAAATTGAAAAAAATATATATATATAAATGAAGAAAGGCAATAAAAAGATTAAATGGCTACCTGTCACTTCTGACATTTTTGATGTTTTAAGAATGCTCGCTCTTAAGACAGGGCAAGGCTTAGAAGTTTGCTGTGGAGAATCTTCTGAACCTGAATGCAGTTGTAAACTTGTATCAGTAAATAGTAATTACTCCTGCCATGGTTTTACGAAAATAGTCGTAAATTTTGAAAATGTTCATCATCTAAGTAAAAAACAATTACGCAGTATTTATGTGTAACATGGATTAAATGCTTAGCTTAAGTGTGGCTCGACTCAAATGATACTAAAACTACATCCATGGTTATAAAGTGGAGCAAGCAAGACAAGTAAGTTTTCACAACTCCGATCTAAAGAATTTAGCTTGAAAACCGCATACAAACGAATGTGTGCATTATTTTACGAATTGGTATAAACACTAACCCGTCTTTTGGTCAGCCATGTTTACGATTCGCCAAACAAAACTAGCGATGTTCACAAATAAGCTCAAAAATGTTTGTTTTGCAGCTACAATATCTTATTTTAAAAGATTTAATAAAACCATTTGGCAGATATTTAATTGAATAAAATTTAATTATTTTTATTTAACCTAATAAACGTTATACGTGATGATTTATTAAAAAAGATCTTTCCAGAGTTTCTGTATATCGCTTTGCCAGATATCATCTATGTGATGGGCAAAATTTAATCGTGCTTCCACGAAGTATTTAAAAGTCGAATGGCTGAAAATCAAGCTGATTTTCATTGACATTCGGAACGTTTGTAACGTTTAAACAATTGAGATATACTCCAATCACAAATCTCAACAAAAGCCGCAAAATGTTAATTGTTTGTTACGAATACAGTAAAAGTCTGTAGAGCGTGATTCTAAAAAGCGGACATTTAAGAGTTACTGACAACTTTGTTTGGTACGGAACTCTTTTGTTACTAGTTAATGGATCTTGAAGAGGTCTTGTAGTGAGGTCTTTCAATGTAATATCAGTTATTGAATTATTGGCTCATTTAGTTAATTATAGAAATGGAAAAAAGTTTGGCTATGTCAATGTCGCTAAAACTATTGGTAAAAGAACTATAGTTTTATAACTGAACAACCTTAAACAAGAACTATAGTTTTATAACTGAACAACCTTAAACAATCGTCATACTGAGGTGCAAGCCTCACGATTTGATTCTACATTCAATTGTTTGTAGTTGAAAACCTGAAAATAAACTAAAGTTATTTGACAGCAATTGAGCTGGTCTTTGCAATCTGATGCTGATGTAATATAACTAAATGCTGCTTTGCTGTAAAGAACGATTACTGAATTTAATAACCCTCCGTGATGTCGTCAAATTATAATCTTGAAATACCGCTTTGATTTTTAATTATAAAATTAGATTAAGATATTCATAAATTACATCGAATGCATCGAAGCTAAGTGACCTTCCTTGCCCTTGATAGGCTCTAGTGAAGATTGACATATAAATTAAAATAATATTAAAGCAGGACATTTTCAGTAAGATGCTGACATCTCAATCAATACAAAAACAACTTATCATCTGAACAGCTGATGATAACACTTGAGGGCAAAAGTTTTTATTTATAGAGCAGTACGCAAAATTCTCATTCAATGTCACTGCGAATTCTTTAAAGCTGACAGAAACTTTGACAGGTAGCAGTTCTGCAGCAACTGAAACCTGATACTGTTGTTAATATGTTTCTCTTTCTTCGCGTAATGTGGTCCATTCTTTCTGCCCTGGCAATGAAGTTATTTACTCCAAAATCTAAAGACATTAGCGGAAAGGTTGTTCTGATCACAGGAGCAGCACGAGGAATTGGTCAACAGTTGACTTACAAATTTGCTTCTCTCGGAGTCAAACTGGCAATAGTTGATTTGAATGAAGTAGGTTATATTAATGAATTTCCTGAAGCAAAATCATCTAAAGCCATTAAGTTTTGAACAATTTAGATAGACCATTGCTTAAATAATATTCTTCGATTAATCACAATAGAATAACATTGTGATTATTAGAATTGGTATCCTACAGAAAGGCATGATAGAGACTAAGGATATTGTCGAAAGGTCTGGTGCGATTTGCAAGACTTACAGATGCGATATTTCAAAAAGAGATCATGTGGCCAAACTCGGAGCTCTAGTCCGGAAAGATATGGGAATTGTGGACATTCTCGTCAATAACGCTGGAGTTATTCATGTAAAAAACAGTGCGCAGATTTTGGATTCTGAAATTAGCCAAATTATTGAGGTCAATCTTTTGGGAACCATGTGGGTTAGTTCAGAACTTCTACTCTATTGATTTTGTAAGACAATAATAGAATTAGCTCAAGATTTGTTAGCGTTAATTCTCAATATATTTTTTACTAAGATGGTTCAAGAATTTTTACCTGACATGGTAGATAGAAATGATGGTCACATAGTTAACTTTTCTTCGCTGGCTGGAATTGGAGGCTTTCCTTTGGCAGTGCATTACTGGTTGGTAAATTTTAGTCAGGGTGTATAAAACATAGTTTTTTTAACTTTGTAAGTTGATAAACAGGTAGAATTTTTGCTCCAAAATGGATTACATAATTAGGTTTATACCAATTAAGCTTATTTAATAAAGGTATCTTAAGGACATTAATTGGAAATTCTTGTTTCAGTGCTTCTAAGTTCGGCGTAAAAGGGTTTGGTGAAGCTCTGGCGGCAGACTTAGACCGACTTGGAATGACAGGAATTCACATAACCACCATTTATCCGGGACTGGTGGATACGCCTATGATCGCCACCTTGGACAGTGTTGATGTTGTTCTGGGGTTAATACATAAACATGTTATTTTGAACAAAGTTTACTTTGTAATCTTAAAGCATGTAAAATGTTTTATAGTGACGAGAAGTTGTTGAAATCGGAGTTTGTCGCAGAAAAGGCAGTTGAAGGTGTTTTAATTAACAAGAGGAATGTTTATATTCCCGATAAAATCTGGTACTTAGGTGCCTTGACGAAGTAATATCTTTGGTTTTATTTTTTAAATTAACAATAAAGTTCATTTATTGGTTTAGGACAATGTTTTAAAAAATTTCTAAGTAAAAACTTTTTAAATAGTTTAAACCTAAACTAAATTGTCGAAGCAGCTTAAGTGAACTTACATTTTCAGCTCACTCCCCGTTGAGACAATGAAAATGATAATCAATTCTAAGAGATTTGGATTTTATGAAAGGCTTAATTGATGGCCTCTTTTGAAATTATAAACGTTTGTTCTGATTAACTGAAGAAGAATTTTTTGGTTAACTGTTAAGTCAGTTTTACCGTCATTTTGACAATAATAAAGGTAATTGCACTTTTGAACTAGACGTTTGATTTTTTTTTAAATTTTTCTGATTGTTGAACTGGGAATTTATTCGAGTATAAAATTTTTTTTGTTAATTCGATTATTAAATATTATATAGTTAGATTTTGATCAATGAGAAATAACAAAATAAAACATGGTAAACATTGTTCAATATGCTGTTTGCTAGCAGATACAACTTGTATTATTTCTTAAGAATCGACTGAAACTTAGAGTTTACAGTATTAGCAAATAAGCATTGCACTCTGATGAATGAATCCAACTAACACCTACTACATCTACTAAAGATTGTTGTATTTTGTGTCGCCCGCCTCAATCATCACAATCCTGTAAACAATTTGTCTCCACTATAATGCTTATAAGCTATTGAAATGAATAAGTATTAAACAGGTTACGCAATATGAAGCTGAATAAACTGCCCGTTTATTATTCGAAAGCACATTACTTTTGGCTTGGCTTATTTAGAAGTCATGTCACTAGGCTGATAAAACCAAAAACTGATAACACAAAAAAGGTAAATTGTTTTAAAATAATTGACTTTTGACGAATAGCAAGCTAGCATTCACTGCAGATTAGTAACGTATGTGTATCGCGGCGGTACGTGACCACATATTGCTGCCAATAAAATGTCTTAACTTTCAATTAATCTATTTAAAACTTCTGCGCGCACACTCTGCAAAAGCACGTCTCAAGTATTCAGTACATAATGCTATTTATATTCATAAACCTAAAACGTCTGCATTTTCTCGCTCAAATTTTCTTCCAAGTTTTAAGAATTTAAATCTCATAGGAGACAATATCAAAGACCAAGCATTTAACGATGCTGCTTCTGTTTCGCATGCTGTGGTCTCTTCTGCTTACTCTGGCAATGAAGTTGTTTCCTCCAAAATCTAAGATCATCAGCGGAAAGTTGTTCTGATCACAGGAGCTGCTCAGGGAATCGGTCGTCAGTTGGCATACAAATTTGCTTCGCTTGGAGTCAAATTGGCATTAGTTGATTTGAATGAAGTAGGTTACAATAACCCTTTATGCATTGACAGTTTTAATCGAATTCTAAAATTTATTTAAAATTAAAACATGTCGAAGTAGTCAAATTATTCTGAAAATTTGATATAGAAAGGCATGATGGAAACCAAAGGAAATGTTGAAAAGACTGGTGCCATCTGCAGGATTTATAGGTGCGATATATCAAAAAGAGATCAAGTTGCTAAACTTGGAGCTGAAGTAAGGGAAGATTTTGGAGTCCTAGATATCCTTGTTAATAATGCTGGGATAGTCCACGTAAAAACTTTTTGCGTCTTACGGACTCCGAAATTTGCCAGACAATTGAGGTCAATCTCTTTGGAACAATATGGGTTAGTGAAGTAATTACGTTTAATTTTTTGGCAGTCAGAGCATTAGATGATGTGTATGGTTTTCTTATTAGATGGTGAGAGAGTTCCTCCAAGACATGTCAGATCGGAATGATGGCCATATTGTCAATATTTCATCAATGGCTGGTTTTTATGCATATCCTTTGGTTGTACCATATTGGTTAGTCGTATTGTGATTTGCCCGCGTTAAACATGAATTCTAAGTTTATTGTGAGTATTCTGATGAAGACAGCCGGTTCTCCCCCCTTGTTTACCCCACACCTAAAATTAGTCTTATAGGAATTAAAGCTTGAATTTTATTTAAAAGTAAGATATATTTCCGAGAAAAATTAGTGTACATAGTAAAATGGTTATGAATGAAAAACATGTAAACGAACAGAGGAAATTTGCCCATCCCCCCCCCCCCCCAAAAAAAAACCAATTTTTGAATTGTGCCACCATGGTCATCAATATATCCTCTTAATGTTTTGAGTTATTTTAAGGTGAAATTTTACAGGGAAGCCAACCAAATGTATGAATGCTCAAAATACTTTAATTACATTAACTCAAGACTATTTTTTTGGGATAATTTCAGTGTTTCAAAATTTGGCGTAAAAGGATTTGGAGAGGCACTGACGGCAGATTTAGACAGACAGGGAAAGACAGGAATCCATATAAGCACTGTTTATCCAGGAGCTGTTGACACGCCTATGATCTCGAATCTATCCGATTACGTAGATATCATTATGGGGTTAATATTGAATCTCCATAAATATGTTGTAAAGCCCAAATAAAAAAACTGTTCATTATAGTATAAAAGTATTTTCTTAGTGGAGAGAAGCTGTTGAAACCAGAGTTTGTGGCAGACACGGTGGTGGAAGGTGTTTTAAAAAACAAAAGGCATATTTATGTTCCAGAAGCGTTATGGCGCTTGGAAGCTTTAATAAAGTATGTTGGTTTTATTTTAGTAAATTATCTAAATGAAATTGTTTTTATTTTGTATTCTTACATTTACCGGAATGATATTTTGATATACAGAGTGTTTCCTATTATTTCTTAATATTTCACTCACTTTTTATTTTTCTCAAATACCTTAACTAAACAATTTTAGCTTGCTACCAGTGAAAACAATGAAAATTCTTTATGACTCTAGGATGGCGGGATTTTACGAAAAATAAAATTTTTCTGTTTTACATTTAATTTCGGTTATTTTCAGCTATCAAATATATTTTGTTGTTATTTATGGAGCTTTCTTTTCTCACTGAAAGTTTTTCAGGTTTGAATTTGTTTATTTTCAAAAAAATTATATTTGTGAAATGAAGAATACACTCAGCGGCGTAACTTCAAATGGCAGACCCCATAACTTCAAATTTCTGTCAGTGGCTGGACGTATTTCAGTAGTTGTTAAGTTTATCAAGATTTTATGGGATACACACATGCATATATATATTCCTATATGTCAGGTCAATCAAGTAATGGAAGAACAGAACATAAGAACGTTAATGGCTGCCTGTTAACTGTTCATCGCTGATACTTAGAGAACTAATATAATACAGAAAGGGCCGACGAGAGGGGCTAATGAGGAAAAGGGTCCCGTAAACTTTTCCTGACTTACAATTTATTTTTCAATCAAAATCTAAAAACTAGACTAGTTAAACTACGTTAATTAAAATCGTTGCAATTTTTTAATATCATACAACAATTTGTATTTTCTAAAAATTTGTTGATTTTACCATCAAACACTTTAAAACTTATAAATTTTATGTGATCAATAAAGAATAAACAAATAAGATGTAAGGGAATTTCTAATTTTTCTGTTTGAGTCATTAATTAATTTCGACGGCTGATAAGTTTTACTCAACACTCCTTTACATCAATAATTAAAGCAACCAAATAGAATTTTATTTTTATACATGATTTTATTAATAATTTTAATTATTTTATTATGCGAAATAATATTAATATTGAAAACTAAGGCACTTGCATAAATAAAAATTGTATAAAAATGACACTTGAAATAGATTTAATTTTATTAAATTAAAACTAAAAGTAATATTTCTAGATTAAAACATAATTTTGTTATGTGGCATAGATGTTCAAAATAATTAGGTATCTTCGGGCCACTTATAGCTTGAACTTGCGAGGAGCGCGGTACGACATTGGCTCTTGAATTTTCTTCGGGATTTATTCGCTACCGGGAGCAGAGATGTCTTTCAAAGAAATTTATTACTCAGACAAGTACACCGATGACAAATACGAATACAGGTACTTGTTATAATTTGTTTGACACGCTTTCCGCTTTTGTCGTCATATGTTCGAGATTTAACTTCCATTTTCGTTGAAGTTTTGTAGTTTTCAATTATTTTTGAGAATAGCGGAGTTTGGTACATGTTCAATATTATGAAACGACTTTAAAGTTTCTGCTAATTGCCTGTTAAAATTTATTGGAAATACAGTTTGTTATAACCTTAGAAATTCCTGCTCAATACTAGCCTTTTATATTGAATGTAAATAGCATTCCTATGTATTTTTGGTGTTTAAAAATATGCTTTTTGAAGTGTTTTGCACTGAACAACTTTCTTGAACTAAATGAAGAATTTTAGTTATTTCTGCAGGAGGTAGTTTTAATGATATGTTATTGTTATATGACAGAATGAGCAATGTTTTTTTAAGCAAATGCTTTGCATTTTTATTTAAGCTACAAACAATTTTTATAAAGTTGGGTTTAATATGAAGGAAGCCTATTTATATGAAGCATAAATATATTTTGGTTATTTTCATTAAACAAGGATTTTTGTTGGAAACTTATTTAGATAATGCACAAAGTTTTGGAATGTAATATAGAGCCAAGTAAATGTGATATTTTCATTAAGCAAGGATAGGTGAGCTCAATTTTTAGGTATAATGTAGGGAATTGAACACTTGTCCCTTAACTAATTAAAATAATTTCTGAGCTCATGCTTAATTTTAATTTTGTACAGACATGTGATGCTGCCAAAGGATATTGCCAAGTTGGTGCCAAAAAATCATCTGATGACTGAGGAAGAGTGGAGGGGCATTGGAGTTCAGCAGAGCCATGGTTGGGAGCACTACATGCTTCACAATCCAGGTATCATAAATATATTCAATGCTTATTTTATTTTATTGACTTTCATGCTCTGGAAGCTTAATTCTTTTATTGTTTTAAATTTCAGAACCCCATATCCTGCTGTTCAGACGATTGATATCTCCGGAACAACAGACGGTGCCCAAGCAGTGATATTCCATCTTCACGTTTTGTACATATGATGTTTCATTCAACTCCTCGCTCTGTTCGTTTCTTTATTTTGAGTTGTGTAACTGATCTAAAAAGTTGTCTGGTTCCGTTTCTAAAATGCTTCTCGTGAAAAGTTCTGGTGACGGTTTGTATAAAATGATGTCGGATGAAATGTAAAACTCCAGTATTTGATGCATATGTCATTGGATTATTTCAAAATTTGCTCTGGCTTTATTGAAATTGTGGTTTTTGAAGCTGGGTGATGTCCTATCTCCTTCAGGCAACAGCGTTATGCTGTAATTACAGGTGTTTTTTGTGGCAAACTCAATCTTGGAACTTTTGTGGGCATCAGATGTTCTGTGTATGTCTACGTGACGTTGTCTGTTGTGTTAATCCGTTTTGCAACCTGTAATTTACTGTAGCCCCTCATTATTTATAGTAACAATTAAAGGGCTAACGTGATTCCTGTCCTTGAGTTGCTTAAGTGGATAATAAACTAAAACTCTTATTTTGTGTGTTATTGGATCTTGTGGAGTTCTTGGGAACTTTATTGATGTCGGGGTTGGGTTGAGTCGTACATTAAGAGTTAAAATGCTGGATTTTCGCCGCCGGTTACCAAAAATAATTTGTTGGATGTGCTGGCATGTAACGACGTCGCGTAGGGTAGCAAATTATGAATTTTCACAAAGCCTAATTGATCTATTGTTATCTGCTAATCGGTCATGCTGTTTATACGCTGCTAAGATGGTCGGCAGGTATTTATTTCTGACTAAGATATGAGCCATGTCATATAGTAGGAGAAATTCTTTAGGAATGACTGAATCAATTTTCTCGAAGTCCGTACACGTTGCCAGCGTTGTTGCCGCTTATTGGTAAGTTGGAAGTGCTCGCTTTATTCGATAAACTTTTGCATAATCTTTTGCGACATGATTTTTTTAGGTTCGTGTCCATCTCGTTGGTGTTTTTGAACAAGTATTTACTGAGCAGCTCAGATGTTAAAGTAAGAGTTTCTGACAAATTCTAGAACAGAGATATTCGCGATTAATAGCGGTTTATTTTTGTGCATCACGAGCAAGTGATTGTTTGTAATGGCGGTTTTTGATTTTAGCTTGATGCTCCACTATTTATCACTTGGTTCCAATGTTTAGTGGCCGTTGTGCTTTGTTATTTTCTCAGCCTGGCCGCAAAGTTTTATCCATCATATATTTCCTTCCCGGAATTCAAAATCGAAAGCGAAATAGTTAAACAGGTTGTTTGAACTCAGCCACTGATTCATGTATCTTTTTCATTAACTAAATTGGTTAATTGGTGCAGAGTTCTTACAGGTTAAACACCTTGACCTGTGCCATACATTCTAAAATCTTTGTTATTAATTGTTTCAAGGTGATGCCTCTTTCTGTGGTTTTTGTGTTGATGATAACATGCAACAATCTCTGTCTGATGTATGTTGGTGTAGCATTTTATTATGTTGTCAGATCTCTCACAACTATCTTCAATGTGGTAAGTATTGCATTTACTTTTATGAGATGATTAGACATCTCATCAAAAATGCATTTTATTTTTGTTTTATTTTTTTATTTAGATTTTGTCCTATGTTATATTGAGACAAACGACTTCATGGAGAGCAATAGCATGCTGTGGTGTCATCATTGCAGGATTTGGACTTGGAGTCAACATGGAAAGTGCTGAGGGTACAAAGTTAAACATTTGAAATTACCAATCTAATTTTTTTTTAAATTTTTTCTAAAATGACCAACATTGAGTCTGAAACACCAGTCACCAAAAAGACTATCTATTAAAAATAGCATCATTTCATTTGCAACTCCATGTTCACAAAACATTTTATAACATTATTTGTGGAGTCAGAAAGGGGTCCTTAGACTTGCATAAACTTATTTGTAGGAGGCCTTTCTGTTTGGGGTGTCATATACGGAGTTGGAGCAAGTCTTTTTGTTGCTCTAAATGCCATCTACACCAAGAAGGTCCTACCAGCTGTCGGAGAAAACATCTGGAGACTGTCAATTTACAACAATCTCAATGCTTGCTTCCTCTTTCTCCCCCTCATGGCATTAGCAGGGGAATTTTCAGTTGTTTATAATTTCTCAAAGATTTATGACCTCAAATTTTGGGCCTTCATGATTATAAGTGGAATTTTTGGATTTGCTATCGGATATGTTACAGGCCTTCAGATTCAGGTTTGTTTCTCCATTAAATTAAACTTTAAATGGTCAATTTAGTTGTAAAAACCTACGATAATGACTTGGCAATCTAAGCTCGGCACAGCCATAGATTTATAATTATAACTTGTTAATAAACTATCTAGCTTTTCTAGAAGTTGAAAGTAGAATACTGCATTTGTATTTTTTAACTTTTGACTAATTTTGCTTCTCTCCCAAAAGGTAACTTCTCCACTTACTCACAACATTTCTGGAACGGCCAAAGCAGCAGCTCAGACTGTTATAGCAACAATTTACTATCACGACATCAAGAGTTACCTGTGGTGGTTCAGCAATGTTGTTGTTTTGCTGGGGTCAGCAGCTTATACTCAAGTAAAGAGAATGGAAATGGTGAAGGATTTCGAGAGCAAAAAACGAAGTGCAGAGGAGCTTGTAACAGACGAGGAAGGTGGTAATCTTCAAGTTGACAGCTTCAAAAAAACTAAATTCTCATTCTCTGATAAGGAAACAGAATTAAACATTCTGCCAGAAAGCAAAATTTAAGTGTTTATATCTGTGAGTGTAAAATATAGATTCCTTTCAAGCTTTCCTCAGCAATTTGTTAAATTTTTTTTGGGTTCCTATTTAGATGATGCATTTTCAGCCTCTGCTTGGTATCAACTATGTAGAGTGTAATCTGGGAGTTTGGAATATTAATTTTCTTTTTGCATGTGTTTATGTGTTAGGTGATAATTGCAGTGAAGTACACAACCTTGTGCACAAGGATAAATTTTTTGTCGAAGTAAATTTCATGTAAGGAAGTGGTTAAGAACAAGAATTTTCCATTCAAGTTATTTGCTTCTCCTAGCTACTGAGAATGTTCACTTTTTCCCTTTGCCACCAGGTTTCTTGGCATTTTTACCTTTTTTATCGCCAGCTTCCTCATTTTGACCCTCCAAAAACTTCAGTCTCTTCTTTCCAAGTGGGGTTCTGTTGAACCAGGCCTGGTAAAAGATTGGACCACACTTAAGCATCCATGGTGCTTTATACATGTTATTACTCGCATTTTCAACTAGCATTGGCTTGAACTAATTGGTCATCGATAAGTGCATCATCATTTGCAATCCTTGAACTTTACCTTAAAAGCCTCTTCCTCTTCCTTGTAAACAGGATCAATCTTAGCTAGGTGAGAGACAAATTCTTGAGCTTTCAGTGGCATCAGTCTCATTCTTTTCATCCTGCTTTCAGTAAGGACGGACATGCAAACAGAATTTATCGCCCCAGGTGTATAACCGTCAGATATTTTGGCCAGGGAACTCAAGTCAAGGTTGTGTCTTACAGCCCCTCCGTGTTTTGAAATCATCTCCCTCCATATTACTGTGAACAATTATGGCACCATATAAATGAACTATTATTACAATTAATTATTATTATTATTACTACTTTGTGCAGGTAAATATGGGTTAATTGCAATATCTCAAACTTTAAACCTTCATTGGAGCTAGCAACAAAGAGGTAGTTCTAAACTTACACCTTCTGGATTGATAGTCAGGCCTCGGAATGCAAATAATTTTCTGGTACATGGAAGCGATAGGCTTGAGATCCCCTTCAAATGGAACCATCGAAGTTCCAATGAGGAGAAGACGATCTTCGCCTCGAATGGACTTTAGCATTTTCGGGAGTTGTTTCCTCAGTCTTTTCGGATCAGACTAATAAAAGGGAATTAACGAGATTTTAATATTAAATAACGTTTTAATTTAAAAATGCATTTATGCTTTTGATCGCAATGTGTTAATATATATTTGGAGGTAATCAGATTAGGGATTAAGTTATCTAAAACTAGTAATGTATCAATTATTAAAACAAGTGATGGACATGTGCCAGTGCCTTGTCATATATTACAATGCCAATAATATAACTAACTGGATCTGTTTTGGGAATTTTCTTCTTAAACATTTTTTCACAGTCGCCGATGTATATGACTGAAGGCTGCAGGGCTTTTCCTACCTGCTTGTGATATAATCCTATTTTAAGCTGTTGGTTAATATTGATTCTGATTTTATTACTTTTATTTACATTTTCAAAAAGCTTGTGTAATACACAAGCCTCACAAACGATAACTAATGGAATGAACACACATTCTGTTCATATCATTGGATACATATTAATTTCTATGTATATTTGTAGATATTGTGTTGTAGAATATATATTTTTGTTTGAGAGCATGGTTAGACAAGACCTTGAACACCATGTGAAGAAGGAGCTTCAATCCATCTTTCCCTGGATATTTGCCAGCTATGTTTGTAGCAGTCAGATCAAATAGGTTTGCTCCAGTTTCTGTGCATACTGCATGGACTAGCATCTTCTTTCCTGTGCCACTGGAACCAGCCAGGAGAATGGCTCTTGTCAGTTGAGCTTTCTCATGAACTGCAGGTGATCCTGAGGAACAATAGATAAGAGTTCATGTCGACAGAACCTAAAACTTGATTGGAATAAAGCTGACAAAAATGATTGGGCGAATCATGCCAATGGACTGTTTTATTTGGCATTAAAACTTTGGCATTGCAGACCGAGAGGCAGAATGGCGTATTCTGTGATAAGTCTCCTAATGTCCGCAAGAGGTGTCTGTGGTTCTGTCTTGTTGAGTTTCATCAGGGAGCCAATGTAGGAATAATCTCCTATAAAGTCTTTCAAAGGGATTTTCAGGGAGGGTTTGATGATTCCTTCGCAAACCAGTTCCTCGTAAAGGGATTCAATGGTTCTGTTTATTGGATTAAAAATGAATCCAATGAGAGCTAACAGGTAAAATAAATGGCAATTGTTGAACAACATTAACCGAACTTTGAAAAGGATTTTGTGCAAGAAATAAATCTGGTTTTAGTCATAATTTTGTGAACAATTGGTAAAATAATATAAGTCATTTATTACTAAAACAGAGGTGAGCAATTTTGTATTGATATTCTAAATCATTTCATTAAAAAGGAACAGCATTAGCAGTGAACAAGCAGAGACGAAATACAAACAATGCAGCATTCGACCTGGTGAAAAAACAATAGAGGTCCTGTAATGGGGATGACTGCACCACCAATCAAGGAATGCGATAAAAACCCATCATTTCAAAGAAGCTTGTCAATCAACAAAAAAATCGAAATAATTTTGAATCGTACAATGACTCATGACTAATAACCAGCTATGTAATGGTGCCAAAGCAAAGCTCTTGTGTCTGGCCGATATAAAAATCGTGTGCGTTGAAACAAATTGTTAGGTGTGACAAGCTCCTGCTTTGAAAACCTATGACCAGTAAGATCTTTTTCCTTCTTCCTTCCCCTGAATGGTACTTGAGAGACAAGATGAGTGATATGGTAAGCTGGTGGCTCATTGGGAACTGGAGTGATTGCACAATTTTCCTTCGATGGCTTTCTTGTTGCCAATGTAATATATTTACATTTAATTAAAAAAGACAGGGCAAGAATCTCATCATTAAGAAAATCAACTGGAAATAAATATTAAACACAAACGAGGATGGCTATTAAATGTTGTCCAACTAAAAAATAACGTTCTTCAATTAGACACAATGAATTAAGTAAACAAACAACAAAATTAAACAAATATTGTCAAGTTCGGTTCACAAGCAGAAGTGTAGTTAAACATGAACAAAAATATTTTGACACAAAAATCTTTAGCACTGTGAAAAATTTTGAGCTCTATGATACACCTGCTCATCCAAGTCTCAAGATCATCCAGGTGGGAACCACCTGCATCAAGGTAGTCTGCTGAGACGGGCTGTCTCGATACACCAGATCTGTTCAGAGGGCTTCGGATGGATGCAAGCAACGTACTAAGGAGGAATTTGCTATTTAAACTAGTCAGATGAGCCTAGGAGCACAACTAGTTATTTTTACTGCAAATAACATTCCAATTACATATCATAATTTCCATGTAAACAGAATTCAATGTAAATGACACAATCATCATAACCAGTCATTAAAATAACAACATCAAGAAATTGCTGCAGGCAATAATTTCTAAGTAACAAATAATTAAAAGTAAACAAATTGAAAACTAACATTTAACAATTTTGTATCACAACTTAAGAACATACAATAACAATTTGTTATTACAAGTTAAGAACATCCAATAACAAGTTGAAAGTAATTACACAAGAAATAGGATCTAGTACCGATCGTATATGAAATATGATGATACGTAGTCTGACCGCATAAAAGATGTACGCGATTAATAAAATCACGATCGCTAGAGAATGAAAGTAAAGGAAGCGCCAAATGAATAAATAACCTGTCAGGAGTTATGTCTTTCATCTTCTTTCCCTTCTTTCCTTTACCACCTTTCTTTCCTTTCTTCTTCCCTCCACCCTTCTTGCTCTTCTTGCCCTTGTCTTTGTCAATGGCCTGAGGAATATTGGTTCGAAAGATGCAACCACGTAATGAAGCTTCCAATGTAGAAAGTTGCATGTAAATTATAAATTAAATAAATTATTTTATTTCATTGTTACAAACTTAAAGCACACAGAGTACAACTGGCACAGACCAGTTTAAGGTTTTTCAGTTCCTGCCTCATGAGTTCGTCGACCTGAACCCGGATCTCGTCCTCAACTTCCACTCTCTTCTCTCCGCGGATAATTTCGGGATCGTACTTTTGATTGAAGTTCCAGGACTCGTCTCTGTTGTTCCACACGTCTGGCAAACCATTAATATCAAAGTATAAACTACTCATTTAGGTGTTTGGTCATCATTTGATGCATGTTTTTATGTATTTATCTTAATCTGATTGTTCAAGTTAAAACTAATTTTAGAAAAAAAAAACTGTCAGCACAAATAAATTTAAGATAAATAAATTATTTTATAAATAAATAAAAACACCTTCTAGAAGAAATTGTATTGAAGAAAATAAGGTACCATTAAATGTGACAGCCCCTTCCTCCAAAGTATCCACAAAATTGGACTGAGACATCTTCCATCCCTCGTCCTCCTTCCAAGAAACATTAAAAACATTTTATCGAGAAAACCACAGAATTTAGCAACAATAATAACTTAGAGTAATAACACTAATTGGACAAGTTGAGTGTGATCAATAGGTGTGCTCAAGACTGATGCTAGATGAGTTCTCTACAAGAAAGCTTGCTACAGTAAACTATCAACAGAAGAGTGGAAGTGATCCAATGCCGAGGTGAATCGGTTGAATATCGTGCAACAAGCCTGTTATGACACTGTTGATGACATCAAAAGCTTCTTTGGATCTAAAAGCCCTAACATCATCATCATCATCATTCTTGTTTTTTCCTGATTTAAATGATTTCTTCTTTTGCTTCCCACTGCTATCATCGTTGTCATCATCACTACCACTGTCATCCTTTGATGACTGCGTGCACGAATATGCAGCTTTGTGAATATTTATTAATCAAATAAAATAATGAATCCTCAAAATTATTTCTCAGACATTATTAAACATATAAAGTATATAATATATATGCAGTTGCAATTGCAATAAGTCAAAAAGTAATGTCTGAACTCTATTCCATTCATCTATGTATTATATAAAATAATTCCGATCGTAGTGATGATGGCAGTACAATGACCATCGATATTTGTATTTAAACGACTTAAACAAGATCAGGAAAGAATGTCACCTTTTTCTTCTTGTTGTCTTTACCCTTACCCTTGTCCTTTTTACTTTTCTTGCTCTCCTTTCCTTTTTTATCTTTCTTGTTTTTGTCCATTTCCTAGAGCAAAGAATACAGTTTGGATCAAACGATTATTCCAGTTCATAACTAGCTGAGTTATTGCAAATTTATTACATTATGCACTATGGCAGGGATTAATAGTATAACCATTATTTCGTTACTAAGGTTACACTCACAGCTTCTTCAAGCTCTTTGTAGACTTCCACAGGATCCTTGTCTTTGAAAATCTTCTGAGAGCCTCCCTCCTCTTCTGTTGGAAAGTTTGGAAATCGACCGAGAGCATTCCTAAACGAGTTGATTTAAAATCCGTTGACTAAACATTTGCTGCGTTCTCAAAAATCTGCTTCTTGACATTATCTTGTAGTCTGGGTTTAATCATCCAGCTCTAGTAACACGACCGTTCGACCACTTAAAAAAATGAATGGTTCATCTCACCTGCACTCAATAAACCACTGTCTGATCTGCTCCATGAGTGTTTCCTTCATGAAAGGTCCTTCCTGATCTCTCACTTTGCTTTTTATTTGCTGCACGGCCAGCAGGTACTCGGCCTCGTTGGCTTCTTGTACCTTCCTCGTTTCCTCTTCATTTTTGATTGAAAGGGCTTGCGGAGTTTTGTCTGGGTCGCCAGTTGGTGGCAGTTCCTAAAAAATAGAATGCTGGAGGTCCATTGAGGTGCTTTTTGTGCAAGCATCAATTCAAAATAGATGACATTTCAAAGAATAAGTAATGAATATGAATTTGAACGAAAATTTATATTTAGACTTGATTTTTCTTCATCATCGCTCTAACATGCTGAACATGGCAAAATCAAGTGAACAGCAGAAAAATTTAATACTGTTAAGTTGTTTCAGCATACCAACCATGCCAAGAAATATCATCTCTTCTCTACAGACGTTGCTGTATATCTCCCTATGTATCATTCCTCTCCACATCTGTGCAGTGGAAAATATGATGTATTGATCATTACACGTGCAATGTCTAAGACTATGATTTTAGAGATCAATCACTAAAGTAAAGAAATTATATCTTAAAAATGACAACATTGAAAAATACACATCATGACCATAATACAAATTATGAATAAAGTGGAAATATTATGGAAAATCAATAAGATGACCAAATCTGAACAAACTTTGAATGAAAAGCACACCGATTAGTCAACCAACCGATCGATCAATCAATTACCTTTTGAATGATGACAGCTGCAACCTTCTCATCCATGTAGGATTTTCTGGGAAATTTAGAGACACTGAATTTTATTTCTTCCTGCTTTCTCAATTCTGACATGAACTTTGCCCTCATTCGACCCTGTCTTGCCCTCTCATGGCTTTGTATCAGCTTGACTGCCTCTTCCAGAGTCATTGGAATGTCATCCTTTTCGTCGAGTTGTTCGACGACAGCAGCATCCACCTATTTTAATTATTAGATTTATTAATACACAAAATTGAATGATTTTTATTATTTCAAATAATAATAACAAGATTGTAACAAAATTCTAGTCATAAAAAACAATTTAACTCACGTGTATGAAAGCAGACAGATTGTTAAAAATTAGTAAAAATATAATAGAATTTCATTTGGTTTAATGTATGGAAATTTCAATTGGTTTTTAAAGTTAACATATTTCCTATTTATAATAACTACTAACAATACCATTACTTTAAATTATTATTTTACAGGCATTTCTCATTTTTTTTAATGCAAAATAAGATTATGGTCAACAGGGTTTTATAGATTTCTATATATGTATATAGACATATAAGCATCACCTCTTCCTCAACATTTTGGTTGAGTTTTGATAAGATCAAGCCCAGCAGTTTCTCTCTTTCTGCGATTGCTTTTTTCTTTTCAATCAGGAAATATTTTGGTATTGGAACCTCCATGTCATGCTGGTTAATTTCAGTGAATAAATGATGTTATGAACTCAAAAGATGAACTTCAACGTGCCAACTAATAGTTTTTGCTTAAGAGAAGACTATATTTTTAACATTCTGACGTGACTTCTTCTAGGCAATTGATCAGAATTGTTTGAGAAAGGAAGTTAAGAGCCAATTCAGTGTAACACAGAAAAACAAACTAAGCATAAATAATAAAATTCAATAAAGCATGGTACAAGCACACAAAAAAAAAAGACCAAGCCCCTCTAAAAGGTTATTTATTAACTTAATTAATTAACTAAATTAACTTCCTATGTACTAGTAGCATATACATATCTTTACAAGCACCAACTGGGATCAACTTGAGACTTGTTATAATGTCATCAAAATAACTGAAGTCTGTTAGTTCCAGCTTGACAAGTTCCTGCTTTACTTCTAGCATTCGACCTATTGTACCATCAAGTACATGCCTTAGCAGACGTCTCTTTTGGGGGTGAATAATTTGATCATAGCATTCATCCAATCTTCTCAAAATTTGGACGTAACTAGAATTTAAAATGTTCATCATTTAATTTCATGGCTCGGTTTATATCGACGCGATCAGCATATATCTCAGCATTAAGAAAAAGAGTAGACCTGATGTATAAAGTGGCAAGGGTCTGAAAGACGCCAACGTTGTCCTGGGGATATATTATTATAAATCAATCATTTTTATAAAGCCAAATCAGTCTCAAATTAAAAACGTTCGTACACTTTTAGGAGGTGCGTCCTCCGCCAAGAACTTTTTTTCTTTGCTAACGATATCCCCGAGCTTAACTTGTATATCCAGCCATTGCTTGTTGTAGAAGCTGTTAATGAAAATATTGCTCACCTAGCAAATCGAGCACATCTCATAAATATTACGCTTCATACCTTTGAGACATCTTTTAAAAACGTCAATCGAGGCCACATGAACCAACAACACACGAAGTCGCAACTCGATCGGTATCCATTCGGTTGACATGACAACTGTTAAGCTTAACAACATCGTTAAAATAAATCGAGACGACTAAAGTATAGCGAACCGACGCCAAAGACAGTGCATTATTTTTTCCGCTTTAAATTAAAACGAACTTTTACAACAAGCATCCCTGCCATCCGTGGTCACATCCACCCAGTCACGTCACTCGCAAATCAAATGCAAACGAACTCAAAAAAAGCAATTTAGCCAGCGAAATGAACTACTTTAGTGTCTAAAAAATTTCTGCCTCCGTCTATAATCAACGTCTCGTTAGTGTTGGGATCGATCATGATTCTCTGGTTTTTCCAATAAGCCAGAGGAGGAACAATGTACCTTCCACTTTTGCGAGTTTGTCGCAAATCTTCTCGCCTCAGGGGAGCTGTTAACAGATCAAAACCAGATTAAATAATTGGCAAACAAAATCAAAAATCTTCATACTTTCTGGGGTGCCTTTGCCATCGGGAAGATCAAAAAAGCTGCTGTTTAAAGATTTATGAGGTTTTTTGACCTCCTTTACTTTGGTAGCACGCTTAGGTTTCCTAATCTCTGGTTCTTTAGTTCTGAAATTTCATACAGCATCACAGAGTGTTCAAAAAAAGTAATTCACATTTCAAGTCAAACTTTGACTTACTTTTTATAAACTAATTTATCCAAGGCCTCCTTCCAATTTTCAGGAAATCCGTTTCTAAAAAGCTCAAATGCATCTGAACAGGGATGGTTAAAAGTCAAGTTATCAAATGAAACAACATCAAAAGTATTAAGTGTTCTAATAAAAACCTTCAATGTTGCTTCTTGACTTTACAAATGGATTCACCAATCTGTAGAGCTTCCCATCTGAAGTTTCAATAAGACTAGCTCTATGTCTGGTAGCTATGGCACCAGGTTCGTGTCTAACATACTTCCTATTTGGGGTATCGCTAAAAAGGTATAAATTAACATTATTCCGGTTTATAAACTCTTGCTTTCGCAAATCAATGTCACTAACAATATGTATCCTGACAATTGATATGATGACCCGTGCTGATTTACACACCAATCCACCAATTCTGTTTCTTTTTCCTTAACAATGAAAATGTTGAGAATTAAACAGAATTTTTATTGTGCAACTTATTAAAATATTAATTACTAGTATGTTACTTATTACAATATTAACTTATTAAAATATTAATTACTAGTATGTTATTTATTATAATATTAACTTACTACGTGACTTGGTTCTAGGTTAGATGATGAAGTTGTTGGAAGCATTGACTGTTCTTCCGGTGACTCAGCAGGAAGAAAGGAGGACTTGGAAGGTGATGCTTCATTTAAGCGGACGAAATCCGTATGATCAGACTTTGAGCGTTTGGTGGCAGACCGAGTCAGTCTCAGAAAAGATTCAGAGTCAGTGGCAGCAACTGATCTTTTAAAAGTCACCAATTGAGGAGCAGGCAGTTCTGGTGGAAGCACTGGTTGTGGGATCGGTGATGCAGCTGGAGAATTTGGTGAGGAGTCGATGACGGGGATTTCGAAAGGGGTTGCAGAAGAAGACGTAAACATCGGGGATGAAGAACCCTTGTTTGGCGAGATGGTGAAAGTTCGGTTGAGCTTCGATTCCTCTTCTGATAAGTCTCCGTCGTTTGCAACAGAATTTTGGTCATCATTTATTTGACTAAGGTTTTCAGTGTCTTCTATATCTCCAGGTTTGTTAGATGAAAGATACAAGACAACGTCATTTTCATCAGCCTGAGAAAAATCCTTTAAAAAATAAACTTTTATTAGTCATTTCAGGTACCACGACAAACTTCATTAATGTGTCGTACAATGGGGTTTAAGCTCATGCATTAAGTAAACTAATCTTTAACGTGGCTACCATATGATATTATGAATGGGAGGGCAAATACTAGTTAAGCACATACCTTAATTGTAAGAATTCTTGGCCTCTTCTCTGTCAAGTCTTCTCGAATCTTCGCAGTTGATGGAGCATGCGGAGTCCCGAGTACTGGGAACTGTGTTTTTGGGGAGAATTGTCTTTGTGGAGGAATTTGAGTTTTTGGAGAGAATTGTCTTTGTGGAGGAATTTGAGTTTTTGGGGAGAATTGTCTTTCTGGAGGAATTTGAGTTTTTGGGGAGAATTGTCTTTGTGGAGGAATTTGTGTTTTTGGGGAGAATTGTCTTTGTGGAGGAATTTGTGTTTTTGGGGAGAATTGCATATTTGAGGAGAATTGTGATTTTGGGGAGAACTGCATGTCTGGGGGTTGACGGAACAGCCGGAGATTGCCCCTGGACTTGTTGATGTAAGGTGTTGAACAAGCTCTCGGCTGGAGTAGTATGTGATTAGTTAGACAAGAAATAGGGATAACTTTTAATATTTTAGTAACTGCAAAGGAAAAGAGCCCAAAATTTGCACCAAATATATTTTACAAGATTTTAAAACAAATTCACAAATTCATTTAAATTTATGTTTAATTTATAGAGGCTGCAGGAGAAATCTTACCTCAAAAGTAGAGATGTCTAACAAATCCAACTTGGCTCTCTTCTCATTTCTTACAATGTTGTCATTTTCCTAAGAAAAGGAATAAATCAAGAAACATTATTTATGGCATTATTATTTCTTTCAGCAGCACGAATGACAGTGCATGCGGTTGAAGATAACATTTACCACAGCTCACATCTATTTTCCTCTTCCCGAAAACTTTCGTCGGCAATTCTTTAGGAGCGGTGTTGACCCGTGAGGGACATTCTAACCTCCTCTGATGCACCGCCTTGGGTCTGCAGTTTGGCATCGTCGCTTTGCTTTGAGGTTTGCTAAAGAACACCTTCTCTTCCAAATTGCAGCTCACTTTTTTACAAGTGCAGCATTTACAATGAACTTCATCTTCTTCTTCATCGTCATCAGGTTCGACGTCGGGGGGGAATAATTTCTTCTTGGCTCTTCCGAGGCACGACGAACCTTTCTGCGGAGTCTGTTTATGGTTGAGAGTTGATAAGTTAACCTTCGCATTGCCAGACAATCCGACGGTTCCCGAGGTCATTCTCTGGGCTTCTGTGTTCGTAACGATTTCACTTTTTCTTCCCTTTGCTTCGATTTCGTTCTTCAAAAAATAAATCATTATTTATTAATAATATTGCCTTAAAATTAATTCCAGGCTTCTTATTACCAGGCACTTCTCGAGACATGCAAGACTTTTCTGACAAAGTCGATTGACCATAGCTTCTTTCTCAAGCCACAATTGATCATACATCTAAAGAAAAAGTGTTGTGTTTGCAAAGCTAGGAGGTATGCTATTAATCAAGATTATATGAAACTAGAACTTTGTAAGATTATATAAGTAATAGGAGAGTCTACCAAATATTTCAAACTGAATGCATGAAATTTGCAACTGTAATCTAACTAAATATCATGAAATTGCACCTGGTGTTGTGTTACTGGCGCAACTTTGGATGAGTCTGCATTTTGTTGACTTTCATATCCCTATTTCAAGAAAAACAAAAGTTTTCCAATAATTTAAAGTAATATATTTCTGCTAATTTATGACTAGCTTTCTCTAATAAAAGTTGACATTTTTTACCAATTTGATTAAATTTTATTTTTTATACAAATGCATGTCTGACAAATTTAGTATCTTTCCCATACCTTTGGTAACCAAAAATTTGAATGCACAAAAAGTTTTCAAAGAATTTTTTAAAAATATATAATCTAGATTGTTTGTGTTAGAATGAGATCAAGGACATTTCAGCTATAAAAGTGATGCATAATATGTCTATTGAAGTCGGCGCTTTTGAATAACATTAAACGCAAAATAATCAAATTGACGTTTTTGAGGTTAATACTAAAATTAACAGCTAACAACTAATCAAGCTTAAACTCGAAGTTGTAAACCATCAAACCAACCTGTCTATGAAGGTGATGTGAGGTACAGCAAAGTTTATTTAACAAACTCAGGCGTTCATTAATGTTCATTATAAATCATCCGGAATTGATTCAGATCAAATCCTGCCGTAGGATCGCAACATAAGTTTGGGTAAGGTTATATTTGTTTTGTTTTCTTTTTTACCTCCATTTCTTTGTGTGTTATTAAAAATGAATTTAGAATGATTAATGGATTGATAATTACTAATTTTTGCACATGTTCATTAATTTTATTTTTGCTTGACAAATAATGCCAAATTATATTTCTAACTTAGCTAGAAATTATGTTATTTCCGAAGAACACGATAAACAATAAACACAGCTTTAAGACATAAGTTACGTGATTTAATAAATGCTGAGTAATTAGAGCGAATTCAAAATAATGTGTTGGTTGATCCAAAATGTGAACATATACGCACAATTATGCTTAAAGTGAAACGATATACATATTACGTATACTCTAAATGACATCATAAAATTAAAATTGTATTACATCTTTATGAATGCGAGTGATTTGTCTTTCATATAATTTTATTTTTTAGGTCGAAATGTTCTGTTTCTCTTAAATGGCTCCTGAATCCTGACGCCATCTAAATAATAAAGCTGTCTATTTTTATTATCTTTATTTATATTTTTAATTGTAATTTATATAAACATAAAAAAAAGATTATATAATAAAAGTAATTCAATTTTCAATATAATTCAATCCAAATATTATTATTTAAAATTTGATAAATGGTTAATTATGCAAACAATACTTGATTAAAATCTGAGATGGTTTGTCATTGCAATCTTACATCATTATTAATCAACTCACGTAATCCTAAATCTAAATATGTTTGATTAGAGTACTTAAGTGATGAAATCAAGAACTCTTCATTATTTTTTAGTGATTGATAGTAACGATAGTAATTGTGAGGCCTAGACATGTGCTTACTCTTCAATTTTAGAACATTTTACCATGTGAAAAGTTTATATGATACTGTTAAATGCATTCTCTAAAATATTAACGAAAAGGCTGTTAAACAGAAGGTGATATGAATAGTACGAATAAATATTTACTCTATTAAGAAAGGCTTGGTGATGTCAACCATTTCAAGCCCAAGTAGAACCGGTTAGTTCCAGTAATCACGTGTTGTGAGTGGCTGGACCAACCAAGAAGAGTAGGACCCGGCATTCGACCAAATGAAAAATATTTACATTAAGTGAAATTCACAATGTGTCTAAAACTTAATCACATTTGGATAGACCTATTATGCGTCACCAAACCAATGGTAACTATCGGCAACTTTTTAACACCTAAATTATAACTCCTTTTTAATTATAATTACTTTTGTTCGTAGAGATTCGAAGCCCTTTCTCCACCCTCGCATCGTGTCTGTGCACACACATAATACGTGATTTTAGGCAGAGCGTACGTGATAAGAAATTGTGTGCGACATCTGCTATTTGTCCTAGGACATCTAGGCTTTGAAGTCTTTGATTCATTGGTCCGTCAGTGCAAAGTGATCAGGCTGTCACTATTATTATCACCACGGTTCACAACACTGATGCTAATAACAACAATAATAGAAATAGTTAAACCACGTGATTCTGAGGACACTCACTAATGACGTCACTTCCAACGAGAGTGTTAGTGGTGTACAATAAGGATGATGATGATGACGATGACTACAACGACAACGATGATGATGATGCCAACTACAACAGGGAGATCTCGAACCCTTAAGCGGACACTAAACCATTCACAGAGCTTTTAGGATGTTTTTCCTAATGCCTAGAAAATAATAAAAACAATATTAATGATCAGGATAGATTTTTACTTATTTATTTATTTATTAAGCCTTTAATTAAAGCGTGCAAGTCACCTCAAGTTACGATCCAATCCAATGGGGAATTATCACGGCATCGTTGAGTTGAAATCAATTTCTTTCACAACACCCGACATCTTAAAAACTGTTTGGGTGCGACAGCGTGAATCACAAAAAGGGCAAATGGTTAAATTGTTGTTGTTTGATTAGAACTAAATTTTGGTTAAGTAAAGGGTTAATTAGATTGTCAAAACAATAAAAGGTCGATGAAAAGAATAGACAGTTCTTGAATGAAAGTCATTAAGAGTGAGTATTTGTTTACTCAGATATTTCACTGGTTTCTTAGTGTTGTCTTCCTTCGAGATATACTATAAGATCGATTATTGATCAATTACAACACTGAAGAGGTTGTACTAAAAATACGATTGGGAAGATTTTTAATTTGTACCCATACGTTCCTTTCAACCTTTTGCCTTTTTGTGACGGCGTTTCTAATTAAAATCGATAATTAACAGCACGGTGTAGTTAATTCTTACTTTCAGGAACACCTTGAGTCACTCTTAATCTAAAATCTTCTGTCGATTTTTAGAAATGTTTTTGGAATTTACAAAAAAAGTCTGGCTTTCGCTGATTAATAATGATTTAAATCTTCAGCGTTGGGCAGGTTTTTAAAATTTTATTTACAACAGTAAAACAACAGTAAAAACAAAACCAAATAATATAACTTACGATGATTTTGTAATGTGTAAATGTGGAAAATCCATTATGTCATTAATTTTCTAAGCCGATAGTCGTTATGGTTAATCTATGAACCATCACCCCAAATGATATTGATAAAAAAAAATCAACCAGATAAATATTTATAAATGTAGTTTTCAAAGCTAAAGAGAAGCGGGTGGCATTTTGTTTGGTCTCTTGTTTCTGACCATACATGCTTTGAAAACATGATTCATTTTAGGTTGAATATGTGGGATGAATGAATCTTTTCAAGTTTTATTTCATTGATAATGTAGACAAATACCGATTCTTGAAGCTTTGCCCCATACTTATGAGATCCCATCCATAATCCATCGAATTTGTGTTAGATAAATTCTAAATATCGACAATCTTAGCAGTTACTGAATTCACCGGATATTCGATAGCTTCCATTGCATATCACCACAGACCTTAATTCGCCTAAATTGTCCAAACGTACATATGTTATATAAATTTCAATCTTGTTACCTAATTGAAGAAACATTTATTATTCTTGCATAATTTATCCATAGGTTAATAACTTTTATAATCGATTCACTTTTTAAGGCAAACTATTACTATCCTATTATTATTATTAATATCACAGCTGTGCGATTAAGCAGCACAAAGTGCCAATAAATATTAACTATGTGTTAATGCGACATTCCTCGAGCAGACGTGGAGCCCCTTTGATATCCAAACTTCAGAGGAAGATTCATATTTCGGTTACCTAATAAACCAGTCATTAATCTCTGATATGACAAACTGCTGCAATAAATGATCGTAAAAACGATGTGAAATTAGCATATACGAGACCAATTTCAGAATTGAGTGTTGTCCTAATCATCTAGTTACGAACTGGACGTTAATAAAATATAGGTCAGTGTAAAACTTATTATTAAAACGTATTATTAAAACTTTTTATTACAACTTTATATTAACTTTTGGCTTTGAGCGCAAATCTAAAAATTGATAAAAGTCTAAAGCCATCATTCAATGGACGATCAAAAATTGCCTCTTTTGGAAGACGACAATTCATATGATGAAGAACCATCCACAAGAGTAGAAAGGCGAATCCTTTTCTGCGCAGTTAATAAAGCTTCGAAATACGTATTCAATTGTAAGTGGGATCGTACAAGCATGTTGATACTGTCTTCTCTTTATTTTTGTTCATTGTCTCATGGCAGCAGAATGAGAGAGGTATTTGTTGTAGGGTTTCTGAAGGAAATATGGCTAAAGAAGGATACCGTCATCATCGTTTATTGTCCCAAGTTGCCTAAGAAAGTTAACAGTAGGTTGCTTGTTCAGCAGATATTTGTGTATATTTAAATTGTAAATTTTAAACTTTATGATGTTTACAGAAGAAGAATTGCTAGCATTGGAAAGTTCTGAACCAGTAACGCAGAAATTGATTCAGAAAATGTATAAGACGGCGATGTATTACGAAGACTTGTGCACTGAAAAAAAGGTTTCTGGCGCCATTATTATATTAATCACGCTACCTGCTACGCATTGTTGAATAGACGAACTGTGCTTGAATTGGTGCATGACCAATTTTAGAAATTACTTATCATATAGAAGTGCTAATGAATTTTAGAAATTACTTATCATGTAGGAGTAATGTAAATACAACTTTAATATAACATTTGCCTTTAATTCTTCCAAGGTAAACTTCAAGTTTAAGATTTTAATATCTCACGACGTCGGCAAAGCCTTGTGTCAGATTTACAAAAGTGAACATGCCGAGAGGGTTGTAATGCCGATGAGGAAATACATTTGGAATTCTTCAGACAGGAAATTGCGTGATTATGTTTTCGGACAACTCGGTTTACATCCTTCTTCAAGAATTTTTTGAAACGTTTCGCCAAGTTCTAACAAAATTTCAGGAAATTTAATTGGTTGTATCTAAATTTGTGACAATCTGTTTGTTTACAATTGAAATAAAATTCTGTTTATCGATCATCGTTAATAATAAAAACTTGAGATGAATTTAAGCGAGGACTGGTGGTCGCTTCGTGGTAAATTCGTCCGAATATTTAAATCTTAAAATTGGCTGCATTACCTAAAAGAAACGATCGAATGATTTGCATTCTCAGTTGTGAAAGAGGATTCAATAGCAGTGAAGCATGAATAACTGAAATAAAGAATATCAGTCTGAAATCATCGATTCACTGAACATCTGTGCCTTCATTTCATTCACGAAATATCTCGGAAGCCAGACAAATTTTTTTGAATATTCATATTTTTGCGATTTTCATTTTTTCTGTAAGCGGCTGAATATTCATTATGGACGAGGAGAGTTGATTATCGAGAACGATTCCGCGCATGTTACGTAATACTTTACAAGGTGTTAGTATGTTGAAATGTAGCACTAGTAATTAATGACACTCATAACTAAGTGTTGACACTTTCACAAATCATGTAATATATTTTCACTTTTATTTTCAATTTAAAAAAAAAATGTCTAAACATACAACAACCAAGAATCGATGTCAATGAATTGCAAGATTCAAACGTCTGAAAAGATTTAAAAATACACAAAGCCTCTGCACAGAATTTTTCAGAGAACATTGAAAGAATCAGGATGAACTTGGGACCCATTGGATGGGCTTCAAGCCATTGTCGAGTGGAAATATTGAGGAGGCTTTAACTTGATCCATCAATACATCAATCTTTAAGAACATGTACTTCCCAATCACCTAATTTAAACTTACACTTTGTTTCTGTTGGTATTTTTTCGTATGAAACTTGATGTCGATTTCCATTCGAGAATTTTTGTTGTTTGACAGTCGTGACTCAGCGTAGGAGGGGATTTGGCTGGGAGGAGCACATTCAAAACCTCGTTGTTCAAAAAGGAATTTTTCTTTTGTCGGATGGTGATTGGGATAAACAGCGGCGGAGATAAAAAAAATCATATGAATAATTAAAATAATAATAATAATTAATAATAATAATAATAATAATTAATAATAATAATAATAATATAATAATAATAATAATAATAATAATAATAATAATAATAATAATAATAATAATAATAATAATAATAATAATAATAATAATAATAATATAATAATAATAATAATAATAATAATAATAATAATAATAATAATAATAATAATAATAATAATAATAATAATAATAATAATAATAATAATAATAATAATAATAATAATAATAATAATGATAATGATGATGATGATGATGATTGATGATGATGATGATGATGATGATGATGATGATGATGATGATGATGATGACGACGACGATGATGATAATAATAATAATATAATAATAATAATAATAATAATTTTAATTGACATCTTGAGTATTAGTTTAATAAATCAAATGGCTTGGGTTGTGGTCTCGAATTTTAATTGATGAGGTAACTAAAAGATTTTCTATTAAAATGTGTGTGGAAAATTTATCGATTTTTCTAGGAACGCTTCATTACGAGTGCTTAACTTTATTTATTTGATTATAGTCCTTTGCATAACTGAGATGAATTTTAGAGTGCTTAACTTTATTTAATTATTTATTTGATTATAGTCCTTTGCATAACTGAGATGATTTGGACTTGAGTGTTTAACTCGAAAAATGTGACTTTTATACCGGATGCATGAATTTGGCGATGAAAAGGATGCACAGGTCGTAAAGCTTTTGGATTGATTGTAATTTAAAAAACCGAATCCATTGATTTCAGATTGTTGAAAAACAACTGTCCACAAGAAAGTTTGGAACTAGAACTATTATTTGTGGACTTCAAAAAAATCGATAATTTATTTGCTAATTTGTATGATTACATAAAAGTTACACATCGCTTCGCAATAATAAAAATTTAGAAGATCACACTAATCATTAGCAATATAAACTATATTACTACTTAGAAAATAATGGCGCTGAATCTCAACCAATTGCGTCACTTTAATAGTAACTCTTTTCATTCACTGGCTCAGAGATTGTGACTGAGAATTCCTAGGACGTGACAGTGTGACGGTGTACGACTAGTAACCAATGGGAACATGCATAAATGGCCCACATCAGACACGAATCTATCGCTAGAGCAGGGTGCATATAAGGCCAGGCTTGACGTATCCTGCTCAGCTTAACTTCAGCGATAGTCTCTCGAAAATCGACTAGTTCGTTTTCTCTTGACTTACTTGCAACCTAGGTCCTGTGAATACGCATAAGATGATTCATGGTGATATGGATAGTTCGGCAGAGAACGGAGAAAATAAACTCCAAGTACAGCAACAACCGATGAAGAAGATTTCAGTTCCTTTTGTCGAGGATAGAAGAAGATCTGTCACTACCAGACAGGGTCACAACGGGAGGGCCATCCTGTGTGCTGTCGATGCAAGCACTCACTCCAGAGATGCCTTCGAATGTGAGCTAAATAATTTTATTTCATTTATTTTAAGACTTTCAAAACTTAATTAGGAACTGAGTTGTTCGTTAACGGGCTATAATTGTTATCCTCGCTTTCACTATAGGAAGTAATTACAGGGATGTGTTGTATTCTATTCACTGCATCTTGCAACATCTGCGTACAAACGTTTTTAAATTTATGCACGGCGTTTTATTTTCTGTAGAGCTATTCATTTTCCTTTGGAGTTATTCATTTTTCGAGTCTGGAATAAAAAAGATTTCAAACAATTTTTCGCTCAAATGAATAAATTATTTTCTTCCTTTATTGGATCCAACTCTTTCTGGACCAAGTTCCATGAAAGCTGCGAATCTGAAATGCCTCGTCATTTCGCTGCAACCAATTTTCTTGTTTTGTCATTTACAAATTATTGAAGTTATCAGAATAAATGAGCTGAGGTCAAAGTAATCGATCAAAGTAAATAGTTTATGTAAATATTCATTTCGATTGTTTCGAGTAGTTTGTTTCAATCACATGCTTCAATGAGCCATGCAGACAGACGCAGTTTTAGAGGGTTTGGTTTGCATACTCAGGATTCAGCTACCTTAGCTACTTTTAACCTTTGGCATCTTTACTATGTTCACCTAGTACTTTACATAATTATGATGTCACATTTAAAGTCGGAAAGAATTTGTAAAAATATTGTTTTCATTTCTTCTTACCAGGGTATCTGAGAAATGTTTGGAGGGAAGATGATCTGGTTATCGTCGCTTATTGTCCCGAGACACCAAATCTGCCCTCATTCACCTTTAAAAGTAAGTTACTACTAGTGCCCTGGCCGTTTTCGTCGTCGTCGTCATCTTCGTTATCATCCAATCTGTCTGGAGCCTGTTGCGATAAGCCAGGACTAATGTAATGATTTTCGTGAGAATTTATTGGGCGTTCATTAGAGTTGCCAATCGATCATACATTTTACTAACAGCTTCGATCATTTTTAATTTGTATTTCTCTCATGCTCCCTTTGAGAGCCAATGATGAGGCTGAATTAAAATGTTCTACATATTTTCAATATTTCCTTCAGAGCTTCATAAATCAAACTTCACCACTCGTGTGTCATTGCTGAGCTTCTTTACATTGAGCAAAATTTTTATTCAGTTTTTCTTACATGGCATTCAATTAAGAATAGTGTACATTCATGTAGTAGTAATACTAATTGAAACAATGGCAGTGGTGATGATAACAATGAAACTGTCTATCTAATATTAGACATAACAATTTTGTTTAACATATTATTACATTATCTTAAATTATTATTAGCAATAGTAATAAATACAACATACAACAAAGTAAAATAATTAAATTCTCATCAGTACCCTTCTCATGAAAGCTGAGTCCATTATCTAATTGAATACATTCTATTTCCCTGTTTATTTTATTGTTGTTGCATGATTCATCTATCCGATTAATTAATAACCAGCAGTCAAATAAACATTGATAATTTATTATTTTATTTTTTACTTTTTATCCATTTATGTAATTCATTAATTATCCAATTATTATGTACTTTATTACTTGTTAAAATAACTGTTGTATTAAAATTAATTTTTCAGTTTTTATTATTATTATTATTATTATTATTATTATTATTATTATTATTATTAATATTAATATTACTAGAATATATAGTCATCATATATATACATCACCACATCTCGTAAATCGGCGTCGTTTTGGACTGGCCTTGAATTTTCACCTTTCATCGACAGAGGGCCTTTCACCTCCTGTGGAGAAGTGGAAGGAGATCATCGATGATGCCAACAACAAAACAAGACAACTAGAAGAAGAATACGAAGGAATTTGCATGGAGAAGAAGGTATTGTGATGATGACGATGATGATGATGATGACGACGATGATGATGAGGATGAGGATGATGATGATGACGATGACGGTAACGGTGACGACGACGATGGTGATGGTTATGATGATGATCGGATTCGTAGGAGTTTTTCGGTTAGTGCAAAGAGCTGGACTTGTGTCAATGCTAATAATCTGTTGGGCTGTAAGCTTTATATGGAGGCCTTGGTAGCATGTCTAAAATAAATTCCAACATCATCATCATCATCAACTGGAACAAACATCGTTCCTTAAAAATTCGTTGAAAGTTTCTATTTTAATTTCTTCTGGAGATTTCTGAGAATTAATTTGGTATTACATAATTATTATACTGTGATTAGAATTATAAACAAGGAGATGACAAGCACTTACACCTGCAGTCGCCCTGTAATTTTTACGCTTCCCAACATCGTAACATCGTCGCAATCGCTCTCAGCTGTTCTCGTTTATCTCGTATTTTGGGATCCGAGAAGGGATTCGCTTTGGACGTGATGTTGAGTTTGGCTTCAAGATCACACTAATAGATCAACTTGTTTGCTCGCGAATCGCGAAACATCTGTCGATGTTGTGCGCCTTGGTTGAACGTTTGCTTTGTATGTTTTTATTTTATTTTGTGGTGTTTCTGACGATGACGTATTTTTTTTCTTCACCAGCTGATGTACATGATACGCGGTGAGTCATACAAGAACCCAGGCGAGGGCATCTGTCACATTGCCGAGGAGGAAAAAGTCAACATGATCATCATGGGTTCTAGGGGCATGGGTGCCATCAAACGCCTCCTGCTGGGCAGTGTCAGCGAGTACGTGGTCAGACACACCAAGGTCCCCTGCATCGTCATTCCTGGCACCGCTTGAAGGGACAAACCCAAGAGGAAGATTGTGAATTATTTTTCTACAGACAGTCGTGCTATGGGCATGTTTGATAAAAATAACGACTACCCTCATTTTTCATTTGTCCCTTTGCCATGTTTAAGTATAATTGATGCTTAAGGTTAAAATCCAGTTTGAATATTTTGACCGCCATCTCGGCTTCAGGATACATCGTAAGCTGATTGGTTGGGATTTAACTTAAATGTTCACTCGATTTGAGATTTGAGTTTGTTTGTTTATTTTTTAAATTTCGTCTGTTGCCACTTGAAGATGAAACAATTTGATTTTCGTAATTTGCTTTCGTAAAAAATCAATTTGTTTAAATGCTTGAATTGTAATCAACTTAAGTTGATGCGGAATATATTTGGAAAAACGCTAATAATCTTTACCTCCGGGAAAATATCCATAAAGTAAACCTGACAGGAAATATTTTTTTGACATCAAAGTCCATCGATAGAAGACTCGAGGCGGTTGTTGTTAACAAAGCAAAATCGGCTTGCCGAGTGATCACATAGAAAGGGCACTAAAATGGGCAGATAATCGGTTAAAGAAGCCTGTTCCTTGGCGCTCAAGATATTTTTACTCGAGGCGATTTGGATTTATGATTTATGTTAATTTAAAATGCAATTTGATTTCTTTTGTTCAGGGCATCGTTGGTAAATTGAGTTTGTCAAGGTTATCCAAGCAATGGTTTGATTCGAAGGGAAAACATGTTCATACAATTTATTTTATGAGTATTTATCAGTAGCTTTACCTAGATTAGAAAAAATTAGAGGCTGTCGACACCATTGAAATACATGGTAAATCCAGCATTTGTCTCCTTCTAACAATCAACTTGGAATGGGACATTTTATACTTAACGTCAAAGTCAAATACATCCGGAATGTGTCAGGATTAATTGACATTTCCGACTTGTCTAAGTGCTGTTCGTATTTGGATGTATGCCAATCGTATCCTGGATGTACTGCGCTATTAGGATTGGATTAGGATTTACAATCTTTTTGAGTACTTTAGGAAACGAGCGCAATCCGTGAAGACATTTTAAGGACTGTCGTCTTTATTGGCTAATTCTAAAGTAATCTTGTAGATTTTTTTTAGTCTAAACCAGCCACTTAAATAATTTAAGCAACTAAAATTGTTTAAAGTTGTGTGTAAAAGCACATTAATATTTAATGCCGCAAGGCTTTTTTTTAATCATTTTATTCACGACCAAACCCAAACTTATTCAGAATAACGTCAAACATATTTAGATATTTAAATTGCAATAATATTAAATTAATAACAAAAAAGGGCATGCACGCGCTATGGGAGCGTTGAAGGTTGAATATTTAACATAAAAAGCAATGAGATAAGAAACCATAGTGAAATGCAATTAAATGTTTTATTGTAATTCTGAATGCCTTTCAAATAATCATAAAAATCTGGCTAGAAGCATAAAATTTGGTCTCACGTTACTCTGTCAAGCACGCACACTGTGCTGTTTGTTACCTGTTTGGCTTCTTCCTCAAATCGCCTGCGATCAGCAAGTTCAGATTTTCTTATTAATTTCGTCTTATTAGAATAATTCATTTTATTTTGCATTGGTTTGACTCAGACGTGACTCTTAAAATAGCCACAGGAATCGATAAGCTACTTCTGTCTCACACGTTTCATAAAACTGAAAAAATATATGTGGGCTACAACCATTCATAACGTTAGTGCGATGTTACGAAGCAATCATTACTTAAGGCTGGCTGTTATGGTTTTGTCAAGAAATTAGGAGATCGCAGCTTATTTTAAGTTAACAACTTTAAAGACTCTGTAAAGAGACTTGTTTTTCTGCTTAATCATTGGCGATCCGTTTCAGATAAGATGAGTTCTATAGAAGAGAGCAGCACAAATCTTGCAGAGGGTGAATCGAAAGTGGAAGGACTGCTGGAAAAACCCAAATCCACTGGAAAGAAATTGTCCTTTCCGTTCGTAGAAGACAGAAGAAGATCTGCATCGTGCATCGGCCATTTCGGAAGAGTGGTTATCTGCGCAGTGGACACCAGTTGCCATTCGAGGGATGCATTTGAATGTGAGTTCATTTCATCCAAACGATTCACAAACGTTTTACACAAAACTAGGTCATTTAAACGATCAATTAATTATTTCTGAACAATTACTAATTTTAATCTTAATAACCATTCATTTATATGATGCCAGAAGCAAAGCGCTCGATTAGAGAACCGTTAAAGGTTGTTTGAATAGACTTTTAAAGACTCGGGCTGAAATTGAAAATTGACATCGAAAAGATAAAACTATGGATGGAGACAAATATTTAATTGCAAGTTGATAAGTTAAGTTAAGAAAGACTCAACGGCAGATGATTGGTGAAGATTTTACACGAGCATCGACCAAAAGGTGCATTCGACAAACATGTAGCAAGTGGCAAACTGCAGATTGCTAAACTTACAAATTAGTGGCAAGGCGGGTGTCATTGCACAAGAAATACAAAGATCAAGAAGAGCAACAATATAAAATGAAATTGGAAATGGAGTGAATTTTATTCTGAGTGATGGAAAGTTTGGATCGATTTTGACTTAGGGCAGAAAAATTTAGGTATTGTCAGCTAACATGATATTCGATCACTTCAGTACTCACAGTAACAATGTCATGACGAGCAAGCCATGTTTACACTTAAAACCTTTTAGATAATATATTGTTGACCAATGTTCAAGTATTCAAGCCATAGATTTTGTTGCAAAGGGTACCTGAGCAATATGTGGAAGGCAGACGACATGGTAGTCATCATCTACTTCCCTGAAATCCCAACCTTGCCGTCCTTCTCCTTTAGAAGTAAGTGCGAAAAATGCCCGTGAACAACAACTCAAATGTTGCTTTATTGATCCCATGCTTGAAAAGAACGACTGTCTATTTAATGATAAATACAAATCCTTTCATGTCGTTTTGTATTATGTCATATTATCTTATTTATTGCATCAATATACATCTTAAAATACCCTCTCAATGAACATCCGAAATCGAGGACAAATTTTATTTGTTTACCAGAGTCGCTGTTCAATTCAATTCAAGGACCCACTCGTTAGCTAATTGCTTAGCTGAGCCGGTTCGATATTCTTCATTCAGCTATTTGATATGCTTTTAGCCTGCGATCGTGGTCTTTAAAAATTATTTCTTAAAAGTTTAGCATACCTAGCCATTTCTTAACCCGACAAACTAATTTGCTTGATTAGATGCTGGAATGTGTCTTGTTAATTTCAAAGGCACCTCAATAACTTCGAGAATATTTTGGAAATTATAAATATTATAAATTTATATTATAAACCTTTTTTTAAATCGTCATTAGCGACATAGCATTAACATTAGCAAAAGTCAGGAGCTAAGTTATTTAATACCTCCAAAAAGCACGCATTCACCCTCTTGATTTTTCACAACAGCTCATCTATCAATATATACTATATATAATAATTTATATAGCATATATAAATATATATAATATAATAATTTATATAGCATATATATAATATATTATATAGCATTAGTGTTGAAAGGGGAGGCAACACGTGCCAAAGGCCCTTATCGCTGAAAACTAAATATTAAGATATAACTTTATTTTATGTATTATTTATTAAAAAAGAAATCTTAGCTAGATTACTGGACATCGTCGGGTTTCTCGCCAAGCAAAACCTGGCACTTGTTGTCACCGTGAGAGGCGAAGAGTTAGCCGTTAGGCCACATGCCTATCGCAAACGCATGGAGTTTTTTTTTGGAGGATTCTCTTGCTCATCAACTATTCATCAGTTTGTTATCTAGGTCAAGAAGTGCAATCATACTAGTGTTGATCCAGACAATCAGGAAGCGCTGAATATTAATTAGAAATCGATGCTTTGAGTTATGGTGTCTGTGGAACACTCGCTTTGCGTCAAGTACGTTTGGTATAGTGAGTAAGACTTCGCCTGTCACGGTGACAGACCGGGTTCAAGTGCCGTCCCGATCGCTTGCTTTACCAACGGGTTCTGTAATATCATAATAAGCTGATCAAACCATTGGATGATAAAATTCAATCTATTTTAATTTAAAATTTGTTTAAATTATTTAAATAAACTTAGGACGAAGCTATTAGTAAATGTGCCCCTCTCCTAAATCCGAATACAGGTTCCAGTGTGTAGCCTCCGCTACTGCATCCAACAAAAAACCGATTAATCTGTTTAAAAAAAATTACAATTATCATGATCATTGATGATACTTTGTCATCTCTTAAGACACCAAACAAAACAACCACACTAGTCGTATGGCGACACATTCATTAAAATTACATCAAATTTGTTGAAACATCTATCCAATTATTTCTTAAGAATCTACTACATTTATTGAAACATTTATCCAAACATTTGCTAAACTAATATCTTATTGAGTTTAACAAATCAAACAAAATCAAACGAATTGATGCCTTCGTGGATAGCGTATAAAAGTTTTTCACGGGTTACATTGAGGCTGCTGTACTGAGGCAGGTACAATTGGTTAGAGCACGTCACAGCAGTGGGCAAGGAAGAATCAGCATGATCACGGTTTATTCTTGAGATCCTCAACGGAGGATTTAACTTACTCAAACCTCCGAAAGGCAAAGAAGTCATGCCGGTTACAAACTTTAAGAACAATTTCTGCCTCTTAGTATCGAACGATGACAGAGTCTCGAATAGAAATCCAACCGATTGTGAAATTTTGTACTTGCAATTACTCTGCAAATCTTTCACGGTCCATCTCTGGAATTCATCGCAACAAAATAATAATTTTAGTTCTTCTGGTAAAAGCAAATCAATACTTCCAGGAGACAAAACCTCATCAAATCCTTCTCTGATAGCCTTAAACTGATTTACGGGATCAAGTTGAGCTCTAAAGGCACATAATTTCTCCAAATAGGAATCGATGTTGAATGGGGAGAGTATGATATCTCGCCCACCCTCAATCAGTTCGATATCTGTGCCTGGCACTGTGAAATTTACGCACAGGTCGTCGAATGAGCTTCCATCGTCGAAAGTCGGATTGCCGATTATTTCTTGCTTCTGATGCTGAGACAGACCGACCTCAGTTCTGATGAGCTCTATTTTTCTTTTAACCGGAAGAAGCTGTTTGTACAGAGATTTCAACATCGGGAATGTCTGGAGTAAATCAAAGTACTCCCGTTTTAAGTGGGAATAATTCTCATGGTGAGTTGTCTGAAGCCGCTGAAAAAATTCGTTACTTAATGGAATATTAAGAAATTGTTTGTCCAGGATGGCCTTCGCCATGATCATTCCCAACAATTTGAAATTTTGAGTTTCTTTGTTAACATTTGGGACAAGTCCGTCCTTAAAATAAGTATACTTCATCTCATTGTCTGATGCTTTAATTGGCTGCCCTTGCCAGAGATCAGAAACGTTCTTCCGCAACTCCTGAGATAAAATCGAATAAACCTCTTTTGTAACTCCAGGACCACGTGCTATTTCGCCATTTATGTCAAAGTCCCACCGATCGTTGATATATTTCAATTTATTATAGTCATTGAATATATCTAAAATGTCATTCAGTACATTGTTCCTGTTTACGTTAAAATATATTTTTCTAGTGCCGCTTTTCTCTTTTTTAGAATTTACTTTCTCAAATATTTCAAGTCTCGAATTCGGGCAAACATTTGCAGGGCATATTTTTGTGAAATTTACAAGCCTTGGTAAATTTCCAATTTCTTTACCTGGTTCCTGTTCCTCCAATAAACGATAAGAGATGTCCTGAAACAAACAAACATCAATGATCTTGTTCTCCTCCACAATGTCAAACCACTGATGCCAGCTGCTATTCAGGACATACAGGGATTCCAGTAGTTGAAGTGCTAGGATACCCTCACTTTCCAAACGTTCTATGGTACTAAATGGAGAATCCTTATGAACTTCCCTGTACATATCCCTCTCATCGTTCGAAGACAAAAATAAATCTAGGGTATCATTAATCAGCCAAACCAGTTTCTCGAAGAGATTATTTTTCCATACATAGTGGCATTCTGTGACTGTCTCAAAGTTTAGAAAGACAGTTAAAAATGATTTAATAACAAATGTCTGATCGCCGATTTCAGAAGGTTTGCACAAAAGAGTGTGAAATTTATGCAAAAGGCCGCTATGAAGAAATTGTTTGCCGCAAATTTCGTTATCACTGATTATCTGCGACACGCGTATCAAAGCCTTGACAAGACAATCTTCTCGAAACATATGACTAGTTTCGATTAACGCTTTACATGTTGGAACTTTTATCTCAAATTTCTCTTCGAGGTTCAATTCGTAATATAATTTTCGTAAACTATTTACGTAATGACACATTTTCTCTTCGCTTAGCATTACTATCATTCTCATTTTGAGAAAGATTTCACGATTCAAGAATTTCTGAATCCAGACATCCGGCATCTTCCTGACTAATATGGTAATTAATGCCATGGCATTGTGACTTAATTCATCGCAGCATGGCGATAAGTCATTTTCTGGAAAACATAACAGTTGTACTGATATGTCTTCATCATTTATATCGTTCTCACTGGCATAGTAAACGGTTTTTAGTAAGACCTCATCTAGTAAGTGGCTCGAATATTTTCGAGTCGTAAGCGTGACGGGTCTTATAATTTGTGTTATTAAGCTAGCTATTTGATTCAGATCTCTATGTTTTAAGCAACCCTTAAGCGTTGTTGTACCGCACTCGTGGTCCATGAAATTTGGAACAGGCGGAATAATTGCATTAATAATACTTAAATATTTGGGAGCCAATGAATGTTTCGATTTTGATTCCTCAGCTAAACATTTACCAAGTGTATCACCAAATCCAATTTCAAGCCATTTCTCTAAGGAGGCGTTTCCAAAAGTCTGTACCAAATTTTGAATTGGATCATCTGCTTTAATAGCTAGTTTAAGTGCTGCTTCACAGTCCATTCCTCAAGTAATGATTTGTAGAATTGCCTGTTAGTGAACTTAAATCATATTTATGTTGAGATTCAGTTACACAGGGAATTGATAAAAATAGCTGCTTTATTATCTAGAGGGCCGTAACGGAAGATCCTTAATATTTATATTATATAATTAATATTTTAAATTATTTTTTTAATTTTAAAATCAGCTGAGGCAGGATGCATGCTAGGTCTACTTGGTAGCTGAAGATTCTTATGAAATCTCGACTTAAAAGCATTTTAGTGAGCTAGCCGCAGTTTGACAGTTTACATGGCTTAGTTCCTGTACTCATTTCCTGATATATAATAAATCCTTTCCTTTAGTGTCTCAACTTGGAACCTCAAAAAATCTAAGCAACCGTGGATGTCTTCTGCACCTGTTATATCTCGTCAAAAAAAACTTTATAGATATTTTATTCAATGTCGTTCTGAACAAAATAAGGAAGCTTATGTCAAATATAGAAATATCTTTGGGAAAATTAAATTTCAAGCCAAAAAGACACACTACAATAAACAAAAATGTATAAAAATCCATCGAAGGATATTTTTTTGTTTTTTTATGTTTTTTTATGATAATGGTAAATTACTGTCATCTCAGGATGTATCAAACAAATTTAACCAATGTTTCTCTAGAATTGGTGAGTTGATTACAACAGCATTACTACTTCCTCAAAAATAGCTTTGAATCATACCTCACTCCAATATACAATCAATGAAGCTGGCTCGGATTTTAATTTATAAATTTATAACTTTTTTAATAAAGCCATATTATAAACCTTTTTTAAATCGCCACTGAGCATTAACATCAGCAAAATCTAGGAACTGAGTTATTTAAAAAAAAAGCTCGCATTCACCCTTTCGATTTTGTCACAGCAGCACATTTAGCCATTCGATATACTGTCATATACCATTTATATTTCTAGACATGAAAAGGCTGTTCGATTTGACCAAAAACTAACCTCCCATTCTGATACCCGAGCAATGCATGCCTAACCACGCTCGATTTACATTCTTTTTTACATAGTTTTCTTGTAAATAATGTCTTTAATTTTTCATATAAAACGTACAAAATACGGAATGTCGACACAAGGTACGAGTCTCGAACAATTTGTAATCCAACAATATTGATTTACGACAGAATCTTTGAAGTTTCTTAAGTCGGATGTCCGAAATTTTGTATGCGTAATGAATGAATGACTGAAATTCTCGCTAGGTAATGAAAAGCCTTAATGTTTAAGCGTGTCACGCTGAACTTGCATCAATGGCCACGCCAAGCTTACCTCTTCAGCGTCTGTAAAATATTCGCCTTATTTTAGACGTTTGTAATAAGCTATCATTTATTTATTTATTTATTGCCAAGCACCATTTTACTCATCAGAAGGTTTGGCGCCCCCAGTGGAAAAATGGAAGGAAATTCTTGACGAGGCTAATTCCGCCACTAGCAAGTTGGAGGAGGATTACGAAAGCATCTGCAGAGAAAAGAAGGTAAAGCCAATTGCTTGAAAAACTTTAACGTCAAATTGGACTTGTTTAACCGTAAGGTTATATCATTCTTTCCGTTTAGTTGACTTATAAGATCTGCGTGGAGACCAACAGCAATCCAGGCGAGGGAATATGCAAGATGGCGGAGCAGGAAAAAGCGCGGTTGATCGTCATGGGGACGAGAGGGACAGGTGCTATCAAGCGTCTCTTCCTGGGAAGTGTCAGCGAATATGTCAGCAGGCATTCGAAGATACCTTACGTCATCGTTCCGACCTGAGCCTCCTCGCAACCGTGACGATCCAATCAGGAACCTCACTAGTGCTTCGATTACAACTGATTAAATTTTAGACGCATTAAGCAAATAAAAACTGATTTTAAACAAATACGTTTTTTGCTAGGGTCCTATACTTCGGACAGAGATCGACCACAAAATCTAAAAATTATAATTTTTAATTTAGTCATCTAGGTTAACAAATTTGCCAAATTTCAACAAAATCCAAGAAAGTAATGTCGGATATTGTGTCGATTTGACTTGGAATGACCCATAGAATTAGATTTCTGTAAATAATGATAAAATCAGAGGGGCAGCTTCACAATACAAACTCCATGAATCACATTGTGGTACCTTACATTGAATTCAATTAAATAATGTAGACAGACACTGCGTAAAAGATCACAGTTTTGATTTTATCGCATGCTTTCCTGAACTCGAGGATCTCTTAAACTCGTGGTTATCAGCTGCTTCCATACATCTTTCTGGGCAATTAATGCAGAGGGCCTGAGAAAGGGCCAGACATATTTTGTCTATCTCTTCAAATGGCACTGTTTTATTGATGGGCAGGTAGATGACATGCTCCATGAGATATTCAGCTTCAGATTTTGCTTGAACAGTGAACTTCATAAGAGATTCATCTCCTTCCAAACAGGAGGCACTTCTAACAGCTATTGAAGATTTCTTATCAAGAAACACTGAGGAGTCTACTCTTGAGCAGTTATATTGAATGTCATCACGGTTTTTAAGTGGTTTTGAGCATTGTGAATCATTCTCCAAGTTTCTCGATGGCCTATCTGACTTCACCACATTCAACTGTGTTGCACCACAGTAAGCATCCACTCCCAGCTTGTTCAAAGCTTCTATGACCTCCTCTGGATTTTTCTGCCAAAACGAGTAATTTGATAAATACAGAATGAGCAGAACATTCATTTTTTAGTACATTTCATTTTGTTGTGATGTTTGCAAATATGTCCCCGTTTCAGCCCAACATAATTTGAGCAAACCAATTTTTGCCGCAGGACAAGAGAACAAACAAACCTAAAAATAGCAGAAATAAATGATTGACACGCATCAATCTCCTATCAAACCCCATATCTCCTATACCATTAACAAAGGGCAGTGGCTTTTAAAAGGTGCCATTTAATTCGAAAGGTCATCAGCCAGAAGTAACAATAAATAATTAATATTATCAATAATAATAATGAAATATATCACCATCATCATCACTGTTGTTAACAACCTAGGCTTTGAAATAGGACTCAAATTCAATTTAGTGCAATGCCTTGCAAACGTTGTTATTATCTGAAATATCAGATATGGTTCTTAGGCTCTTAGATAAAACATAGTAATGTAGTCATTGCAGACTCAGTTGATAAACTAAAAAAGCTGTCACCTAAAATCACTTTTAAAAAAATTAATATCTACTACTTCTAGAAAAACTCCACTTCATCAACAAACCCACCACTAGCACTGGAAAGAGCCAATGGTTCCTCGTTTGAGCATTCATCCCAACCATGGTCGCACCCGATGGTAGCTTAGCGAGGGCATATTCGGCCTTGACATTCGACATTAGGTAATTCTCTTGACTAAAATCTGCCATCCTCATTTTCATAGTTCCAAGAAGAGCACTGCATGGCCTCTGTCTGATTCTCTTCATCATTTCTTTTGGAAATCCCCTTAGGAGCCCAATGACCTTTTCTTTGTAGTCAATGCCAAGCTTTCTCAAGGTAAATATTGTAGGCTTTATTAACCTAGGACAATTCAGCAGCATGTACCCAAGAGAAAGTTTCATAACCTGAAATGTGAGCAAAGGCTCATCAATTTTTGAAATCCTATACAATGAAAAAAATCCATTATTCACACTATGTTGACAAAAAGTGAATCTTGTGAAATAAAATGCCTTTTAATTATCCTTAAACAAAGTTGTACCTTTTTCATGTAATCAGAATGGGATTGCATGGGATAGCTTTCATGTAAGTTTTTCATCCTGTGATATACATTTATGTCTTTTACTTTAGCAATAGCACCTCCATAGGCTGTATAATATTTTATTGGCCCAAAACTAAAAAGACTCAAATCGGATTCTGGATGTCCCAAATAATCAAAACCTGAAAATCCTTCAGCCCAATCCTCTATCAGAAGAAGATTATGTCTCTTTGCAACTTCAAAGAATGGTCCTACATCAAAACCCCTACCGTAAATGTTCGCAAGTAACAAAAATCTTGTTTTCGATGTAATGAGGGATTCTAGCAGTTCTAATTTAGGCGTCATTGTCTCAATGTTTACATCGAGGGCTTTCACCTCTAGACCATGGGAATGGATAACTTCTACCATGCTAGGAATGTTTATCGCAGACATTATAATCTCTGAGCCAGGAAGAAATGAGTGTACTGAAAGAAATAGGTCCAGACCACTCCGAACTGATAGACATGGTAAAATCGAATTCAAGTTTGAATGATTTTGAAAAATTTGCTCTATTTCTTCAATTTGTTCATTGCGAGCTTTTGGTGAGCTTATGCACCAATAGGAAGATTTCAAAAAATCTCTTAATGAAGCATCTGAAATTGTAAGTCGAGGTGAATTTCGTACATCTTATATTACCAACGTGTTAAATTAAAAATTTATTCTTACCAATGAGTACATTAATACGAATAAAACCCACCTATAAATACTGAGGTATAAGGCACGATATCCTTGTAAGACATATGAACAGGTAACTGAGTCGCTGGTAAAGCCCTTATCAGCTATATAAATGCAAAGCCATCGATGCTGGAATACTCGCCAATGAAATAATTCTTAGATGTTTGTTTATTTCTTCAGTCGTGACTGAAAAGATACGAAACGCACGTGCAGCTCCCATAACGATACCGCTCACTTTACACACGTCAAAACCGTTGACTTGCGAACCACTAAACCATTTTTGACTCTATAATCGTTTTTTTATGGCTAAATTAAACGCTTAATGACTAAAAAAATCACAAAAATTACGTACAATGCCCACACGCACTCAGCAAACGCCCAGCTCAAACGCTGCTCAATGCTACAGACGTACTAGTCAGATTTTTGGCCGGACACGCCCAGCAAATTCGTTAAACGAAATGTCACGCAAAGTCAAGTTTTAATAACATGTTGGATTCACTTCACACTATCTCTTAGTATCAAATCCCACTAGTCACTAATCAGCCAGCTTTCTCAGTCATAAGTAAAAAATTATTGATCACATACAGACAACACGCAGTCATGAGGTTCGCAAAATAGAAACTATGTTTGAGATATTGAGATAAAATCAGCTTATTTAAAAAAGTCAATTCATGATAATCATAGTTAAAGGTCAGCTGCTCTGTATAAGGAAGCAATGTCATCATCTCCATATCCTTTGGCTTTGGCTTTCTTGAAAAGCTGATAAAGGATAAAATGTTGAGTTCATATGTCTGATAGTAACTCTTTTCTAATTCAAAGCCTTTAAAATCATGCAAACCTCGTTTACAGCAGAACTGACATGCAGAGGTTGATCAACGTTATCCGACATGTTAATAGCCAGTCTCAGGTCTTTCTGCATAACCTGAAGTTTGCAACTTGGCTCGGCAATTTTATTCCTGATCATATCTAAAATATCATCGAGTACCTAAATGCCACATGTAAATCACAATTATAAAGCATAAAAGGAGATGATAACCTAATCCCTTTTCTTGAAGAAAGGAAGAGCTGATGGCAGAATGTCCTATGACCTTCATGACTTCTGTGGTGTCAAGGCCAAGTTTCATAGACAAAGCAAGACACTCAGCAAGGCCTGCCAGTGAAGCTCCAAGCATCACGGTCAGCACGAGTTTCATCTTCGTTGCAGATCCAACCTCGCCTGTTGGATTAAAATTAAATCAAGTTATTTCAATTGGAACAATGTAAGAAGTTACAATTCATAGAAACATCAATAACATAATTATTACCAAGATGGAACTTGTGTTTGCTGATAGCTTGGAAGCATGAATAGCAATCTTCATAAAGGCCCTTATCACCAGCAGCAAGAACGATCAATTGGCCGCTCTTTGCCAAAAGTCGATTGCCAAGAACAGGAGCTTCAAGAAACCTGCCACCTTTACTTTCGATGGCCTGCAAAGTAACCATTTAAGAACGAAAATAAGGTTCAGCTGAATAATTGTAGAATTATCGACTTCAAGAATTATTAGAATTACTTTTATTAACTAGTATAAGTTTCAATAATATATGTACAAGCAATCATCAAAAAGAACATCGATTCAAATGTTATGATAAAAATATAAATATTAGGTAAAAGAAATGTTAAAAAAGCTTTTAAAAGCTTAAAATTCTAAATAATTCAAGTAAATTATTGCTGAGTTAGAATACAAAAATAATCTTCAAACTTCTCAGCTGACAAACCTCCTGCACGTCTGTTATAGTTTCTATATCCACCGTCGACATGTCAACGTAACCTTTTCCTGAACTGATGCCCTGAAGGACTCCACAATGACCAAAGACGAGCTGTTGAAGTGTAATAAAACATGAAAAAAACATAACAAGATTAAGTTTCAAATAACACCATTATTTCATATCAATTTATACATAAATAATGTTACAACATAACAAACAGCAATCGAGATGATAATGCCTGCAGCATTAATAAAACCCAATTTACTTCAAAAGAAATAGTATCAATTTGTCAATTTCTTTTTCTCAAAAAGCATTTATAGAAAAATTAAACAACATAGCACCATACATCCAGTCACCAGTATTCAAAACACAGTAATGCAAGCAGAAATATCAACTAACGAAACAAAACTTAAAGAGACTTACATCTTTAAGGGCCGACGGATCAGACACGCAGGAGAACGTGATGTCGCAGAGTTGGACAACTTCTGCAGGGGTGCTTCCTTTCAGTGCTCCATCTTTTGTGAACTCGTAACACTGCAATGAAATTAAATCAAAATGTTTCGATTTAATAAATTTAAAAATATAAAAATGTAAAAACAAAGTGACTGCTCTCATAATGCATTGAATAAACAAAAATGAGTTTTAACTAGCTTAGCTTAGCTAGTAATTAACTTAACTTGGCTTAGTAATTGCAAGATGCAAATGTAATCTTTTGCTGCAATAACTTTTCTGAGGATGAGCATCTTCATCCACATTGCATTTGGAATGCAGAACATTATATAAAACAATAGCTGACCTTTGAGGTAGTTCTATTCCAGACGGTGACCTCGTGACCTGACCTCAATAAATTGTCCACCATGCCACACCCAATCATGCCCAGGCCAAGAAATCCAATTCTCATTGGTGTGGCAATGATGTTCCTCGATGAAAGTGTTTCATCTATGGATGGCAGTATGTCAGGCATGTATCCGTCACTCTGAAGTATGGATAATGACAATTACATAACAAAACTACTTGTGATTCATGAGTAGAATTACATTTATTATAGTAAGAATTAAACGATAATGCATCGCGAATCCAACACAATCGCACAACTAGCAATGACACCACATGGCTGTGTTGACTCACAGTATTGAAGTAATCTCTGCTCTCAAGTTGCAGGTTTCGCCTTTTGCTGGCCAGTTCATCGGCCTCGAAATCGTAAGATTTGTCACTCTTGGTCTTGTGCCTTTCAGCAGGATCCTTTTCTAAAAGTCGCTTTTTTGAAGAGGCAGGTGTTGCAGATGAGGTAGACGAAACTTTTGAACTCGACTAGAAAATAAACAAGAACAGACTCTATCAGTATAATTAAAAAATAACAATAATAATACTATTATTTGAATATCAGTATATTTAGAAAGACAGTGCGTTATTCCAAAACAAATTTTTATCACCTTTCTTGTTGTTTCTGATTTTCTCTGCAAAAAAAGGTTGTTTTATATATTTACATTTGTAATACATTAATAAATTATCATATTCCATAACATGATTGAAAGTCATGCAACGATATTAATCATCTTTTATTCATAAATTTATGTAAGTGTTGGGTGATCAAAATGCAAGCATCAACACAAAACAAAAATTTATGCAAAGCAAACCTTTGGCTGTTTGAAAATTTTTTCAATCACTCCAGATGTTGAACGATCCTGGAAGTAAAAAATCAGACAATCAATATTACTGCAACACAGAAATCTGCCTAACAAACCTCATCATCTGCAAGGGAAGAATTATCATCACACTTTTCAGCTGTGACAACAGCCTCTTGAAATCCCCGCAACATCCTCGATGGGGATTTATACACATCTTTGTACTTGGTGAAAGGCCAGATCAATTCTTCCAAAATCCATGCACTGTATTTCATTAAATACGTAAGTGTTTAAAGGCAATTTAAAATTGTATCATCTCTAAAATATCTCACTAATTCTCAGATCCAAAGAAGAAAATGAATTGTTTTGGCTTCTTGTCAGCCGGTTTTTTAACTTCTGGTTTTGGCTCAACGACCTGATAAGTAAAATACAACTCTACATAATATTCCTTCATTCGAGATCAATTTTAAATCCCCAATAAACTTTTGTTTCACTCATCATGTCAAACCAAATATAAGCCTACCTTCCCTGGCCACGGAGGGAAACCCTTCATCTTGGCCCTAGCAAGCACACATCATTATTAATGTTTGCGTTGGCGTAGCTGTAAAAGATTCGATTCATTCAAAAAACATTTACCAAACTATGTCCCCAATTTTGAATTCCGACTCCATCGTAGTGGTCACGTGATGTTTTTGTTTTAGAATATATCCCGGCAAAGTGCTCGCGTTATTATTGTGCTATAACGAATTTATAATTTTAATAAAAAAATATATTGTTTGTAATTAATTGGGTTAATTGTAATATGTTGAAATAAGTAACTTATCCTCTGATTGACTTAAATCAATTGTGCTTAATCCATTTAACTGTATTTTAATTAATGTAATTTTAATTTTTCAAACTATTTTCATGATTCAAGTCAATGATTCACACTACTTGTAAATTAAACATTTTTGTTTTTCTCAAGCTAACTGCAAATTACTACCATCTAGACATTTGTATAAAATTCCGTCAAAAATCTTAAGTTTTAACATTCAAAAATTACACTTTGAATGGACCAATCTGATCAACTCAGGTATCATAAATTTGGCTTCCTAACGCGATGGTTAGTCTGAGTAGGATAACTTCCTACTAATTTTATACATGCGTGTAAGTAAACTACTACTAAGACATTTCAAAATGCACAGTAATCGCATCACTTTCCGAATGCTCAACGAAATTTTGTAGAAGAATGAATGATTCCAATTTTCGAGGTAGACATAGCTTTTTAACGCTGTTCTCAATACTGATTCCCCCAATGGATTTGTATATGCAGCGTCTAATGGTCACTATGCACAAATCTGACAAACTTCTTGGTTCTCGGAGCTGTTCCTGCAACCAAATTTTCAATTTTTGAATTCTACCCTTTGGAACGTCAAACGAAGGAATAACGGGCCTAGATCGGAGCCTTTCTGGAGTAAAATATTTTCCTTTAGAGATGCAGCCGTAATTGGTTGGAAGCTTATCATCTGGAATGAGCCAAGTATCTTGATTCAAATCGTATCCAACTTTCACGAGGATGAATGCTAAGCTTTCGCAATCAAATCTTGGGTTTTTGATGGTGATTGTCATAACACTCTGAGAAAATGGCGGTCTCTTGAAGCAATTAACATCGCAGCCATGCTAGATAAGAGTAAGAGCCACCGGACTATTGGAATGACTGTTCACATTGATTTGAAGTGGAGTCAGTTGCTTGTGGTCCAACGAGTCCAACTTATGCCCGGCCTTTATAAGAGCGTTCAGTATGTCATGTCGACCCTTATAAGAAGCAACATGAAGTGGGGAGTTATGCCCGTCTAAGGCAAAAGAATTCATGTTTTCCTGAACAATTGGACATCCGAGGTATACCTCAACGCTGGGGAAACAACCATACAAAACCGAAACCAAAAGTGCAGAGCAGGCTCTTCTATTCTTTACTGAAGGATCCGATCCAAGTTTGCAAAGCAAGCTGACAGTCTCCACTTGTTGGCGACATCTCTGCGATCCGCTCTTGCAGGCCACTGCCATGTGCAGGGGTATATTTCCATCGTAATCAACGGCGTTGACGTTTGCTCCGTGGTTGGCCAATTTAAGAATGAGCGAAACATTGTAATGAAAAGCAGCATAGTGCAACGCCGTTATTCCAGGCTCAAAATTGTCATCCTTTCCGCTAGAGTTTTGGCTATCGAGCAGGATACTTTTTTTGTCGACCAGACATTTTTGATCTATCAAGTACTCAGCAATGAGAGAGTTGTTGAGTCTGGTTGCTGTAACAAGAGGAGGTTCCTCAAAGCGGAAAAAATCATTTCTCGAAGCTTCGTTTCGTACGACTGCGATACTGCTGATGTTGATATCGCAACCGCTTTGAACGAGCAGTCGCACTAAATCGATGTTTAAATTGACAACGGCTCGATGCAACGGAGTCCTGTTGCCATTTCCGAGGTCATTGATTTTTATTTGGTCTCTGTCTTTCTCTAAAAGTTCTCTCACGATGTCTATCTTGTTTTCGCTGCAAGCTGTTAGAAACTTTCTTTGAATCATATTCTAGCTTTGTTTTTTTCAATGTTATTCAGAGAAACATGCGGCCATATACATATACAGTCTGTACAGATGGAGCAACTGAGTTCAAAACTGAGGCAAAACTTTCCCATGAGTTACATCAATCGTTATTGAATCGTTTCTCGACAGTGTTAACACACTTTCCAAAGTGTTAAAATTGATATAGCATTCGCTCAAACCGATAAAGACTGACACGACTCAACAAGTAATTTTATGAACTCGTTTTAATCGCCAGTTACGCTCGTTAAGCAATACTCGTATTTATTGAGGACTCCAGTGTTCCTTATGCTGCACTGTTGCTGCACGGAAGCACACCGCAACGCGAGTGGATACAACACCGCTATCGTACTACTTCATCTCACCGATCCAGGATGCTTTCGTAAGGTTCTTAAAAGCCCACCTAGTGAAGATAAATGACGACTCAATTACTCCATCGGATCCTGAGATCCTGAGTGCGTAAGTGGTGTTCATCAGCCTTCTCAGCGATTTTATTCTGGCTATTATTCAAGTTAACTGTAATCCTGCCTTCACCAAACGTTTAAAGTCGATAAAGATACGAACAACCATGACAAAGTTGTCTTGGAGGAGGCAAATAAAATAGATTTTTTTTTAGCCACGAATGCTAGTTGAACATGAACTGCTATCACTAATCAGTCATTAATAAACTGGACCTCATAAAGTTAAAACGTCATTGATTACAATTTCCTAGCAGTCATTCAAATGCCCTGGGATATGATCATGAAGATGAAAAATTACTGCAAATACATTAAAATTCATTTTAAAGGTATTTTTGTTCTGACATTATTGAAACAATAAATTCATTCCAATGCTTGCATGCCACTTGCAAAAACAGAAGCTGAATTTACTTCTTTAAAGTGATGGCATTGACTGTCTTGTACACCGTGAATTTGCACTGACACCTGTAAATGAACAATCAGAAAAATTAATAAATAATTTCAATCAAGATTAATGAATATGTCTGCGTGAATGTCTTATCAAGAGACTAGTCAATGAATTGAACGTATTCATGAAACTGTACTTTTGAATAAAAAAAAACTAACATGGTTTGGTATTTGTTGAGCAACTTTGTCATGTCTTTGATGTTGCATGCAATGAACATGGTTGACGTGTTGGACCTTAGCAGTTTCGAAATGTATTTGTCAGCTATCGTCTGCAATTCTTCCGCTTTCACATTCTGCACTTTCTCTAACAGGTCACTTCGAGTAACAACAATGTGGGATTATGATTATTATTATTGATATATTCATTGTATTATTATATTATTGATCATTATTCATTGATACTCAATATTCTATTAAAGATAAATCAAATTTAATTATACATCACTTAGCTAATTCTAACAAACAAACATAAGTTTATTGCTGTAAATGCCAAAGAGTAGAATATCACGATTCTTGAACAGCGAAGAGAGATTAAAAATAAAGGATAGAATAATCTTTAAATGAGCAGTCTTAGTGATACCTGTAATAATTGAGAGGCATGTCACGCATGAAACAGGAGAAAGCCTGCTTGGAAGCCATGCTTGGAGTTTGTATGGATTGAATGAGCTCATACACGCACTGGCACTTGGCACATTCCAGCTCCAACTGAGTTATCTTCGTGCTGCCATCCGTTATGCTTTGCTATAATTAAAAGTAATTGAGTTAAAAGGCATTTACTTGTATGGGTTCAAGGAAACATAAGACATTAACAATGTTTATTTACTTGTTTGTTTCTCGTATATATCAATCAATTAAAACAAAACTCACTATGAGACCTATGGCCTGTCTGTAAGCTTCGTAAGGATCTGACGACTGCTCGATTCGGAAGTATAAAAGCCCCTCGTTGAAATCTGGAGTCATGCTGTGAAGAGGGTGGAACTGAATTTTACATATTCGTGGACAATTAGACGTCTCTGTGACATATAATTACAAGTAATATGGATTTATCAAAACATATATTTGGATGTATTGTATTATTCAATCTTATTTGATTTGCTTAGTCTAGTTGATAAGCATAATTTTACTAACTCTAGCAATGTTGATATTTTGTCCACCTACCTGAAGGTATAGGCAAGTCCTTTTCCTCTGATGAGTTTCCACATCGGACCCTCAAGGAAGGAAATGAAATGGCAGAACACCAGCAAGGCAGGCACATCTGGGTGGTTGAAATCATTGATGCATGAAGCCACCCTGATGAGATAAGCAGAATCTGTAGATCCCAGTCCGACGATGCACGGAGTCAGCTTCGATGGATCCTTGACAAGCGTGTCATCCTTCTTAAGAGTCCACCTGAAATAAATTATAACTATTCTCAAATATGTTTATATATCAGCTATCTTAGCCAGTCATTTTGTTATTTCTGAAGATCTCAAGAACATAAAAATAGCTAATATTAAGAAAAATAGCCAACTTTGCAATTAGAATAACATTAGTCAAGCAAAGTCTCAATAAAGTGATTATTTATATAGCAATACATGCAAAGTCAGAAGAGCTTTGATTAACCATTTGCATAGCACCAATTCCCATTGTAGCAATGGGAGTTGGGTTGCAAACATGATACATTATTTTTTTCCTTATTTCATGCCAACCCAGCTATTTAATTTGCATTAATGAATAATAATTACTAATAACAATAATAATTTGTACATGCAATACACATTATAAATTCTAACCGATGAGTCAACAAAAACTCAAGCACGAGACTCACCTCAACTCACTGCTGGGAATCCTTGGAACCTCCCTGAAAACAGTTGCAAAATGTTTGTTCCAAATGTCTGACAGCAATGTTCCGTTGAGGTTTTCCCTCAACTTGTTGACATCTGTTGCCATCTGAATGTACATGTTGTTCAGGTTCAACAGGTGCTGTTGGATTTCTCGAAGCTTGGGCAGGTGCTGCAAATACATTGTCAAGCACTATTATAATCAGCTGGCCTTTATAAATTATGAATTAAATCTTCATGAGTCACCTTTTTGGCAAGCTTTGTCGACTGTAATTCTTTGAGGAAGCTTTGCTGAGTCAGAAAAGTGGAGGCATAAGCCACAGAATCTGATGAGAAATTAATACTTGTCTTAATTGGAAATCACTATTCACTAGATAAAGAAAAAACAAAACCAGTTCAAACCAGTTTGGAAGAGATTAGAAATAGCAAGTGCTTCGACGACGACGTCTGCCTCTCTCCTCTGTTGCTTGATGTCACTCGCCAGTTTTTTGGCGACTGTGGAAACTCTCTCTGGAGTGAAATTGATGGCACTGAGGAGTTCCCCGCACCACTTCACACCTGCCACCAATTTCTTTATCTCCACCTGACCGTGATATAATTGGAACATCAAAATAATTAAAATTCATTTAATGCTTAGTTCCAGGTTATCGAATGACATCCTTAAACTTTCCATCAAAAACATAAAATAAATTGCCTTTAGGGAGATTATGACGGTGGAAGAAAATTCTCCCGGTTGGAATCTGGATCCAAACACTCCGATCGACGAGGAATATTCTACGGTATCTCTGCTCAACTGTTGCACAACTTTTTCGTATGGAACCTCAACTGAAAAACAACAGCAATGTTTAACGTTAACATTTAAATTTTGAGGATCTTGGAAGAGATATTAGATGGTGGGGATGTTCTCAGGCCCAGATATCTTTGAGTAACATTTTACAAATTGGATGTTAATTAATAAAAATGTTGATCTACAAAATTATTATAAATATTCCCACACTGAGAGTGACCTGTCTTTCCAATAAACAGGATCATCACAAAGACATGAATGCATGAATAAAGATTTCAATCATCAAACAAAAGACCTTCATTCCTGATGAGTGGAGATTCAAAGAGAACTTCAATGTAGAGTGGAAGATAAGGAATCAAAGAGGAAGGCAGATCTTTGACATCGATACACAGATTGATCTGAAGTATAATATAATTAGTACAACGTCAATCCAAATACAATACTATCCAATGAACAATAATCAATAACTCTAGTAATAAATAAATCTTACGGTGATAAAATCCGTTTGTATGTCATCCAGTTGGAAGCAGCATGGAATTCTTGCGAGATCTTCGAAGGACTGATTCGCTCCGATGGGTTTGAACTGCATGGAGTTGCTGTAGCTTTGGATGGAATGGTAAGGAAGGTTCTTTGTGCTCGGGATTTTGAAGTTCATCAGGAAATCCTCAGGAGGTCCTATCTAGAAATTTAGATGCTGATGTGAAATTCATGTGATGGTCAGAAAGTTCAACTATCCACAAGTTGTTGTTGCAAGTGCAATGATGACAAATCTTATGCATTTTCATAATTATTGCATGGCAACAGGCTATGATATTTTTTGAGATATACATATTAACATATTGCATCATGTGTCACTAATAAACAAACTTATGTTCAATCAGATCATTCATTGTCGAAATAAAATATGAATAAAACTAAATATGAGCATAACAAATGAAAAACGTTCATCAATGCAATGCAAAAATAATCTTCAAAAATATTTTTTGCAATTGGTCATATACCAACATTATTTTCTGCAATGGCTTCCAACAGGATCCTGTTCTTTTCCTCGAGGCCTGCTGCTCCGAGTTCTGCTTTTCTGCGTTCGATTCTCATCTCCTCCTCGGCAGAATGCCTCTTAACCTCGGCCGGACTCGGTTCGCCAATGATCTTTAACGTTTTAAAATAATTTTTACGTTTTAACAATTTATAAATTATTCGTCCATAGTATTACTGACGGTCATTAATAATACAATATTAACTTTTGTAATATTAATTGAACAGCTGGAAAGCCATTCTTATACCTAATTGTTCACATGTTTGTTAATGAAACGTTAATGCTGTGTTTCTCGAGCGATGGTGGCTTGAATAAAATAGAAAAAAGATGAAACAAGTGGACGAAACAATCTCACGGTGACACTGTTCTTGCTAGTCAGAAACATTTGAAGAAAATTTCTCCAGAATGTCTCCTCTTCTCCCAAGAGTTTTTTAAAAATGTCAATCTGATGCAGTCTGGCCTCCAACTAAAAATAATTTTTTTACTATTCAATGCCACTCCTATCATCATATAGCAACTTAATATCAGATGATTAAATTAAATTGTAGATAACCATTTTATCCACTTAGCATATTTAGTACAAGAACTCACGTCATTTTTACTGAGACCGTAGAGAAAGTCCCCTATGAGAGTTGCGGCCAATGTCTCGTGTGGGTCATCTTCCAGCTGATCGAGCGCAAAAAAAAAAGCATCAACTTAGCATCAGTTATGTGCTGGGATGTTGTTTATCATTAAGCAACCTTCAAACAAAATCGTGAATATGATTATGAATATTACCAAGCAAGGCCATTCACTCAGATTATCATCATCATCACCATCTTTATGATCATCATTGTAAGTTAGAAGATTATAATTGACCTGACTTATTAGCTCAACAATTTTATTGTGGATCACAATCTTCATTCTTTCCATGTCAAACTTTATTGTTCCAGAAGCCAAATCACCCAAAAGACTCAGTAACCTTAAAATTTAAGAAAAAATAAACAATGCAACAAATAAATCTAGAATCAATAAAATAATAGGAAAACAAGAAATTAATAAATGGGAATAAATAAGAAAGAAGCAATTATTATTATTATTATAATTACTTTGGTTGAATCTTCTTGATCCTGTCCATGGAAACGCTTTCAAACTCGATGCAAAAAATGCTCTCCAGGTTTTCGACAATGGTGTAGTCGATCTGAAACCAGGTTTATTTTGACATCATCACCACCATATGGGAAATAAAGTTCAGATTTGTTTTCACTTGAATTCTAAATATTATAAGATACATTGATTTATAAGCCAGTGATTAATCTGACTGCATATAGATTGAAGGCATATAATGTCATACAATAATTTAATATAATAACTTTTGATGATAATAATAATAATATAATTATATTATCTGATTGCATATTGATCAGTCATATCAAAATCATTAAAGGTGAACACAACTGGAACAAACCTCTCCACAATAGGGATTCTCAATCTCCACGAAGGTTTGATTAAGAAGTGCAATGGGTGTATCTGTCAGGTACTCCATCATCAATGTAGTCGCTACCATGTTGAACTGATCCTAAGCCACAAAAACAAGCCAGTGTCACAGAATATATTAAAGTCCAAATCACCATATTTATGCAACAACCTTTAATCAAATAAATAAATAAATAAATAAATAACAAAACATATACTATCTATCTATTGCATCTACAGCCATACAATTGGAGACAAAAGTTTTGAAAATAGTGTAATTAAAATATTGCTCACATTTATGTTTGGACCTCTCCATGCCACGGTCACAAGCCCTTCGTCACCGTCGTCACTGGGGTACTGAATGGTCTTGACAACAGTAGACTTCAGAGGTGCTATTGACTTCATCCAGGGTCTTTCAAAGTTAAGTAACAAGCCCTAAAATGTTAAAATGCTTCCCTTTTTACATTCATGTTGATGAGAAATTGAACCAATTGTGATGCTTAAAAGAAAGACATACCTTAGAAACAATTTTGTTCTCGTATTCAGAAAGGACCTTGAAGAACTGTTGATAATCGATCTTTCCTGTGATGATGAGGCACAAATTTTCAGGTCTGTAGAACTTTCTGTGATATTCCTTAACCTAATTTAATTAACAACATAAATGTGCCATGTAATTGCATAAAGAAATTTAAATTATCAGTTGCAACCTTCTCATTATTTGTGCTGGTCCTAATGTTCTCTAAAATTCCTCCTGTTTCGAATCTGTACCCAGAATCAAAAGGATAGATATTCCTGAGCATTTCCAGGTAAACCCTATTACTTCCGGTATTTTCCACTGACTGCATTTCGCTGTACACCACTCCACTATCCTTGCCTTCCTCTGTGATGTGATGCACTTCAGTCACATATGCAGAGTCCTGAAGAATTCACATGCTCAGTGAATTCCAAGCTAAGAAGTGACAATTTAGGTCCAAAACAGACAATCACTTACGGAAAGGATTGGATACAAAATGTGATCCAAATATATGGGCAGGAGATTAATGAAACCAATAGGACCAGCAGTGGTAAAGGTGTAACAGGTGTGGTCCCTGTCTGTCCAGGCATTTGTGCCTTCGCTCAAACAACGAGTCGCTACTTTGTCAAGCACGCCCTATATAAAAAAAATTAGTTTCTAATTTATAAAATATTATATATCTATAAATATTACATTATTAACTAGTTAACTATTTTCAAATGGCTTACCTTATAAGGATGATCTTCACTGCCCAGAAAAATAACATGCTCAAGTATGTGTGGCAAGCCATCATCATTAGATGCTTCTGTTGCTAAAGTTAGATGAGATTGATTAGAGTTTTGAAAATATAAATATAAATTCTGTTGTACAAATAAGATGTAATTACTTACCTACGCAGAAAAATCCTTGCACCAATGGTCCTACTACATCTCCAAATACAATTTTTATATTTGTTGTTTTTGACCTGTATTTTTTAACTGGAATCTTGTTATTATCAAGACCTTCAAACAAAAGCTCATAGTTTTTCTCAAATTCACCCATTTTAGGTTTGTTCTGAAAACTAAATTTAATTTAATGGTTAGACATCATTATTATAATTATATCATTCAAGCAAGTAATATATATGCATATTTTATATGAATATTGGTCACAACATCATCCCCAGGGATTCAATTCAGAATTATTTTATCAAAATAGTTTCAAATTCATCAGTCTTTCTACAATATAAACATTAACCTGTTAAGTCTGTGAGTACTAATGCGAAAGCCCCGCTTAAGCGAGAAAAGTGATGGGCTAATTATGAAACGAAACAGCTTCAATTGTCCCGCTCAGAGCCTGTTTTATTAAATATCCCTCAGACGTAAGCATAGATATAAAATATAAACAAAAGACCAAAAAGAAAGATTGTTTTACTTCTAAACTGTTCAAGATTTACGCACGTAATAACAAAGTGCAATTAGCTTCATTTTTAGATGTAACTATATACATATTTATAGATTATTTATATAAACAGAAATACTTCGTCCTGATGGTCGCGGGACCGGAACTGAGATTAGGCTTTCTAGACTAAAACTTTAAAGAAACTTATGTATCTCAAAGATTTTCTGCCATTTAAATGGGTCGACCTTGACCATAACCACAAGCATTAAGATGAGACCGGCGTGAAATGCCATATACGTGTTATTCAAAATTATTTTTGACCATTCGCAGAGACATTTTCCGCTTTATTAGTAATTGCTTATAAGCACATTGGGAACTGAAGCAGCGATTGTATCATTTTGTAATATGAAAGCAATGAAAATTAATTAAAATCCTCAAAATATCGTGCCAAAACATCTAACAGGGCAAATTGCTTTTGATGATTTTATCTGGTCCCTCTCTAAGTAACCAACAAATATCATGAAATAAATGCTGAACCCATTTCAGAAAGATAAATTCTCTATTGATGCCCTGTCAACACATCCCAAAAGAAACCATTACATTAAAAGTAGTTAGTATAGTAGTAGTTACATTATCTCAGTCTTTTTACCCATTACAAACAATTGTGCCATGGTATGCTAATTATGCGAAGCTTTAACTATCCCTAGAAAAATTTTGAATAAACCTGCCATTCATTGTTATTAGTAATTTCAACATAGACTGAAAGCCCCTTGCCACCAAATGAAGCAACACAATTAATAATACTAACTACAAAACAACAAAATACTATATATTAGTTAAATACCAGTGTGTCCAACAAAATCATCTGTCATGGTTTTAAAAGTAAAATACAACAGGAACTGACACGATGTGTCCCGTGGAGCACTCACAATAGCTTAGAGCTATGTATCAGATGCATGAACAGCAAAATTTTGCACCTCACATTAATGACACAATTTTAACCCATTTTAGAAAAATCTAATGCATCTGGTCACATATTTTATGTCAGGCAATTCTCACTTGCATGTACTTCCTTTAATGTGCTGCTTTAGCATATTCTATAATAAGTATGGCTACTAGGGTGCCCTGAAATTGCTGGAAACTATTAGGCAGTAATTCCATTATTTACAATACAAATAATAACCAATTATATCAACATCAAGGGTTTTATTCAGAACTACTAATTAACCAAAAATCAATATTTTTCCTTTTGAGTTAAAGTTCTTTCACGTAGAAAGGCAATGCCTTCCCTTCAATAGTTTTCTCCATAACATGACTAGTGAACTTTGTTTAGAAAGTCTTGTTTTCAAGCCATGCTTTTTCAGACGTTTATATACGTTGGGTTTATAAAAAACCCTTACAGAATTCCTAACTTGTTGGAAGGTTGTAGTAACCGGTTTAAGTCCCAAGGACGGAAGTGTGGTAGCTGTGCTGAAGTTGCTGGTAGGGATGGCGTGGCTAAAACAGCATAGTCGATCATTTTCTGAATATATCTAAATTTCCATGCCATAATGCATAACTAACGTGTATACACTGGCCAAAACCCTTGAAGCGGCGCCAAATGAGCGAATTATTCCAAACATCATGCAACGTCCGTCGCTGGCTTGACCGTCAAAACAAAATTGAGGTAGGAATTGAAAAAGTTAAAGTAGATAATAGTTATAAAGTTCTAAGTTCATCACGACTAAAATTAGCTTAAAAAGTATTTGTAATTAATAATCAACATAATAAAATTAATTTAGCATATGATAAATAATTCATGTACTCTTTGTATTCTGTGATATCCAAGCTACGTTTAAGCTCAAGCCAAAAAAGTATAAACTATTTAATGTTTGTTAAGTAAACTATAAATTCATCAATTTTCAAAAATAATTCTTAAAACATTATGCGATATCTTTGGTCCCAAAAGCGCACAGGTCTAGCAATTCATTCCTAAATTTATTAATTTAATTATAGTGTTGTCAGGCTGTCTTTGTTAATAAATTTCATTTGCTAGTAAATCTCAGCGCTTTCAACACATTGTTGTTTCTTTAACAAGCACTCAAAAACATATCACGTGAATCACGACGGTGAAGTTAGCAAGACTTCAGCAAGAACTTTAACAATCTGGAACGCGTAAAGCTAGAAGCGTAATCTTTTTTTGTTAAAAAGGTCTTGCTTTAGCAAATGAAGCGCGTAAAAATAAAATGATAAACGATAACATAAAATTCCTTAACGCGTAAACATATTTAAAATCTACAAAACATTTACTTTCTGATTTGCCATCAACTTTACCTTATCGCAGTGAAGTGAAAAACGCAGCGTTTATTTCTATAAACGACTTATTGCTTTTACTTAGGAGAGTCTGAAAATAAAGAATTATTGTTAAATATATATACATATTCCTTTTATCACTGAGAAAATGCACGTGCAGCTCCTGTGATCAGAACGAAGCCGACAATTTGTTGCCCTGACCTTGTATCAAATTTTGGTGCCCTTAATATTTTGCCGTCCTCAAAGCTACGCCACTGAATGAATGGGGTACCGAAAAAACAATTCAGGTGACCTCCAAACTTAAGTCTCTGCTCACTATTAACTCCTTAAACTGCCATCAAAGATCAACTGAAAACAACACAAAATCATAAGGAAGCTTCTCTTTGTCTGACCATCTCATTTTTACCTAATAACTGTTTGTATTATCTCAGTCAGATTTAAAAAATACAACTCACATATTTTCTTCGAAATTAAAATCGAACTTACGTTGATTTATAAAATAACAAAACAAATTTTATAAAACGTCCTGGAAAAAACTGAAAAGGATTACTGAGCACAAATTAAGCAAAACAACAGAGGAATTAATTTGGAACCATCTTCTACTAATCACAACCTTTATTATCATCGTCAGGTGTTTCAAACTTGTTTTTGATGGCCTTAACCCTACCAGTATTCTGTGATATTGAATCAGTTGGCTGACTGTCTACATGACGCATAACATATTTACCAGATTTCTTTTTGGTCACATTTGCCGGTTGTAATACTGCTGGTAAGTTTGTTTGATCTGGATCACTCTTTAATCTAATCTTTGAATCATCTTTGATAAAAGTCTCTTCAGAATGTGGCACAATGTAGCCTTGGTGTTTGGGGAAATTTTGAGTTGATTCCACATTTGCGGCTGTTTCCTGACTATGTCGACAATCTTTATCAGATGTGTTTGCAGTTGAATGATGATGAGGAGATAAGGCTAGAAATCCTAATTTTGACTCACAGTCAGTAACACATGAAGGTACATTGGAATTCTTAGATAATGTAATTCCATCTACAGACTGTAATGGTTTTGTGAAGAGGTTATACTTGAGGATATGAGGAAAATAATCAAAATATAAGAAATTAAAGAGAGAGTCACAGAAATCTATATTGTGCCTAAAGTCAGGTGATTGATTTTTTGTAAGGAATTCCTGCAATGACATGGAAGTCTCAAAGTCTTTGTCCACAATGTTGTCACTGTCAGACAAAATCTTTGAATGGCTGATGTATTTTTTGTCACCTATCAAATTTTTACTCATACTATCAAAATTCAAAGCTATGGTAATAGAATTTTTCTCCTCTTCACCACTAATAAATGGGGAATCAGCTAGCTCATCTGTGAAAGACAAGAAAGTAAAACTAGTATCTAGACTTCTATAATTTTCAGACAATCTGAAAAGTTTTTCTGAAGGCCTTTCTTCGAAAGTTCTAAAAGACTTGATCGATCTCCGAAAATTTCTTCTCTTGTGTGCCTTTTCTCTTGCATTTAGAATCGGTGATTTACTGAACTTGAACTTTTTCTCTGGTGTCTCGGGATGGAGAAGAAGCTCAGATTTGTGTTTCAAGAGGTTAGGAATATTTGCTTCAGAACTTTTCTTTCTTATTAAAACCTCATGATCTGAAGAAAACTCACTTGGTGGAGCTAAAATGAATGGAAAATTTAAAAAGTCATCCAACAATGGGTCATCAACTTTATCTTTCAGAGTTTCCTCTTTAGCAAAACTCTCTGGCGGTGGTATCACTAGATTAGTTTGTTCAATGGCCTTTAGAAAACCTGAATCATCTGATAAAGCTTTATCATTCATTGAATTATCACAAGTGTCTTCTAATGGAATATTTTTATCTTCAAAATTCACACTTTCAGGAAGGGATTTGGTTTCCTTGAGCTGAGGATGTTTGGATTCCATTGCAACATCACCATGATCAGAGTAGTTGTTCTCTTCAAATATCTCAAGAATTGTTTGCTTGGAAAGAGGAGAAGGGGATGTCAAGTCATACATTAAACTCTGAGCTTTGCGGTTATTGCTAAAACTGAGACGCCTCTGCTCTTTGGAGCCCAAATGTTTCAAGGAATTTGTTTGGAATGGAAGAGATCCGCTAGAATAATCATCAGAACAACCTGCGGATACCCGAGAGAATTGATTATGTGGGGAGAAAAAGGGTTCAATGGATGGCTTAATGCTGCCTGAGCTTCCTTCTGGAATACTGGCACTCTCTAATGAATTGAGGCTGCAGCTTCTTCTGAGATATAGCGAGAATTCAGAGGAAGTGGAAGAGTAATCATATGAAGTGGAACTGCCATAGCTTGTTTGGCTGGTGTTGCTGAAAGCTCTCGAGTAGTCATGGTAGCAACTCCTTCCTCTTTTCAAAGAGTTCTGTTTTGAAGGCTCAGAAGTGAATAGAGAATCAAAATCGAGCAAATTCTGGACCTCTGTTTCGTTAGCTGTGTGGACAGAAGATCTTTCGGCAAGTGCAAACTCACTCGCTGGACGTTCCTCGGGTGGATCCACTTTCTCTTCAGGAATTATTTTGCGATCTAAACCCTGGACGGTGTTAGTATGAGACTTGGACTCGTTTGAAAAGTTGAATTCTTCATCAGAAGAGTGTTGAAAGAATGCCTCTGGAATGACTGTTCCTCGTTTTTCATTTAGCAAAGGACTTTTGAGCTTCAACATAGCAGAAAGAGAGGCCCTTTTGGAGAATGCATTCCTCCTTTTCAGTGCAGGTCTACGAACCAGAGAGCTCGTTGGTCGCCTTTTAATGCCTTTAATTCATCATCATCATCATCATCATCATTGTCGTCATCACTGACATCTTTTTCGTCAACACTCTGAACGTTGGAAGTTATGTTCTTAACATCTCTTGTGCCATTTATCTCTTCATTGGAACTAGAATTCAAACTCGCATCAATTTCACTCAAATTAAAATTATTATTAGATTTCATTGTATCACTGTGTCTGCTTTGAGAAACATTACTAGATTGTCTTAGAAACTCATTGGTATTTTCTTTGAATTCAGAGGACTTAGATTTTATGACAGGGTTCTTTGTAAGAGCAGTGTTTACAGGAGCAGCGGAAAGGCTTGTGATATTGCTGGACTCTTTAGGAATGTTGAAAGATGTGCTCATGGCAGGAGGGGTTGTCAACTCTTTCCTTGTACGAAATCCTTCCTGACTTGAAGGGGCACTAGAGCTTATACCAGTTAGATGAGTAACTGGAGTAGAAGTATCAAAGTTGAATGATGTTTCACTTAATGGCCTTGGAGACGGAATGTAGAATTGAGATGTTGCCTTCTGCTGATGTAAACAATAACAAACACTTCAGAAGACGGAATTGTTTAGAGAGATAACAAGCATCAATCTGATAACTTTAAATTATGTTCAACTTAAGAGAAGATTCTCTTTGATAACTGGTCGTTAAGATAATGTAGATAATAAGATAATGTTAAAACAGTTTGTTAAATAAACTGCAGCTCACCATTGGATGAGGTAAATGTTTATTCATTGGAATTGCCACTGGGGAGTTCAAAAGGAATGATTCTGGAGCAAATAACCTCGAGAAAGAATTCTCATTCTTCAAGATTCTATCTAGTTTCGTGCAAATGAAAAGAGATGAAACACCATTGGACGATTGACCAATCGATAGAGGCTGCAGTTGGATGTGTCTATATCCTAATAAGGAGTGATAAGGTTTGGTTAGACAATTCTCAACAAAATTTAATCACCAGCCATTATTATTATTTACGTTATTTAATGTAATTGGTTTGGATACCTTTTCTGAGATTAGGTAGAAAAATGATGCTCTGTAAGAGTTTTTGATCAGTTGATGCATCAACCACCAGAAACTTCAAAAATGCCAAATCTGGGAATCTCATCTATGAATTCAAATACAGTTTTGTAAGGAATAAGCATTGACATCATATTATAAATAGAAGTTAACAAATTTTGTGTAATCATAAATAATAAATTGTTTTCATTCTTATTTTTTATTTAACGGTTAACCTGAAAAACAAATTCTTGGTCCCAAACAGGATTGAATGAGTTTTTGTTGATGGCTTTCGTTTTTTTCCTTGCACAATCACTTGGACATCCCAGGATTTGAACCTCAACTTGTGGACTGGCTTGATTTGAATGCAAACCTACATACTGACCTGATATAACCTGCAATATGACAGAACTTTATAATCAAAAAGCATATAAATTTAGCAACTAGAAATGAGTTTAACTAAAATGAAAAAATTCTCATTAATATTCATTCAATTAAATCAACATAATTCTTGAAAATGCTTTGTGAAATCACCCTGATTGACAATATTCTGGCAAGAGTGGTGGAGTCGGATGACTCCCTGGAAAGCGGATTGAACGTTCCACATTTGTCCTCTCGAAACACTTCTGGTTTCACGACATAGCCACAATTCCCTGTGGTCTCAAACATGGCAGTGTTTATCTGCATCGGCAAGCCTGTGCAAGATAAGCAATGCTAAGTTCCAAGATGCAGTCGCTGGTAAATTAATAGTGTTAAATTTACTTATCAAAAATTCAGACCTTCAGTTTGATGATTTAGAGCAGCCATCTGTGCGCCAACGAGCCATGCGGAAAGTGGATTGAAGTTCGAGGAATCGATTCTCTTTCCAGCAGGGTACATCCTCATAATTTCATTGTTTGAATGGGTGAAACAGTATAGTCAAGGATCAATAAATGATAAATGGCTGTACATTATGGCTATTATCACTCATCATTATAATCATTAAAATATACCTTAAATGAATTTAAAAAGGATATCAAATAAATTTCATAGGGAATCTCTGGGCCAGGTTTTTGGCTTTGTTCTCACTGAGAGAAGAAATTAGGTAGGTGGAAGGTCGGTTCAAGGGATCAAATTTTTTGGTGTTGAAGTCTAAATAATGCAAAAATAAAAACAAAGTCCATAAGTTAAAACATTCAAAACAAAACATGTTGATTTAGCATTTGTAAATATTTATTAAGAATCACCCTTGAACTTTACGGCCGGACTGTAAATGACGAGGTCGGATAATTCTTTGGCGATGACCACCTTCTCCTTGCCCTTTTTACAATTACTTCCACTTAACTTCCTCTCGTGGAGCAACAAGTCGGTCATCGACTTTGTCTTGTTTTCCACATAGTATGAGAATATCTCCTGTAACCTTCAGGACAATGATCATCAATCATTTTTAACATTTATATAAACCATTTCATTAAGCATTAACAACATATGCGAGATACAAGCATATTTATAATTTTGCACACAAATTAGAAGGCTTACATAGCTAGATTGATACATAAATGAGTTATTATTTGATTAATACTTAATTATCATCGTCACAAATGAAATCTTTCCATTAACTGACAGCACATTGAACTTCAAAACACCAGCCAGCCTCAGAAACCTTAAATGCAATGGTAATGCTCAAGTTGAAAGTCAAACACAAAGGTAATGTCATAAGATGTGATGACTAATGTAATTGGAAATAAGTAACATCACAAAGTAGTGTTGAATTATTACCATCAGGTAGTTATTATTATTATTATTATTATTTTACTTTCTAATAACCATGGTTAACATAATTAAAGGATTTGGAATTGGTTAACTAACAAAACATTCGACTTCAATGCATCGACTTCCTTCTTGGTCAACTGAAGAATGTTTTTGTTTTTCTCCGATGATGTTGTCGACTTTCCCTTTTTCTGAGCAGCTTCAGATTTCAATTCAAACCTGGAAACCTGGAAATAATGAGAAGGAAGCCACTTTTTTTATCAAGTGAATTAATGGTTTATTAATTCTGTTGCAAGACATTTTCATGTGTTGATCTTAATTATTTATTTCCATATGTAGAAAGGTTACAACATTATCAACTACAGTGCTGTTTCCAATCTACAAGTTAGACTACATCCTATCGTTACCATGATCACAGTCATCACAATGGAATTGATAAATACCGGATTTGGTGATCCTTTGGAGTTTCTCTTATTTTTGTCGGAGGTGGAGGTGTTCACGAGGTTTTCAAGAGAAACAAATGTCTGCATGCTCGATGACCTTTTGTGGTCTTGTATTATCTGGTTCTTTGCTGAATGACCCTTAGACTTTCTATTCTTACTGTTCGAGCTACCGTCATATTTTGACGATGTGTTCATGCCATCAATGGAATCTTCTAAGGACGGCTGGTCTGTTTATATGAGATGATAGTTGACATTCAGTCAGTAGTTAACTCAAATGAAAACATTATGAATAGCAGTAACGTGGATTAGCTGTTATCTGCAAAACCAATTAGTCCCAGTAAATGTTCTATCATAATTCTTACAATAGAATTACGTCAGATAATATTATCAAGACTTAATAATTACACTCCTACCTATGTCAGAATCTTCGTCGTCGTCGTCATCACCATCACTAACTATGTTCAGAGATGAGGCAGTCCAATTCTTTTGCAAAATAGAGAAGAAATCAAACATGAAATGACCAAATCACAAGAAGTCCAAAATAAAGGATGAGTACAAAGAATATACATAAAAGCTTGTAATATGTAATATGTTGTATATTACGTTGAACATTTAGATATACAATTCAGAACTTGTACAGAAGTAAGGTGAATTAACGTAGCCTAACTTAAGGATATTTCCACTTACAGGACACTCCTTCAACTTCTTGTTCTTGATTAAGATTTTGTTTCTCAGTTGAGATAGAGTTGGAGCACCATACACACCAGGCAGTTCTTCCTTCACCAATTTATCACCAAAAATGTCCTGTTGAGATGAATAACTTTAATGTAAATATATAATCATACGATTGTGTCCTTACAATGTGCAATGAGTCTTTGATTCCTGAAATTGGTTATATATCTTGTGGTGATAGGTGATGATTTTATATTTATATTTTGATGAATGTAATAATAATTTCCAAGCTTTGAAATATTTGTGATATCCTGCAATATAATTTAATGGAAAACAACCCACCATAAAAAGTTTAGCCATTTTTTGCTGTTGCATCAGTGAACAGTGATTCTCTATAGACAATATGACTGGAAGATCAGAAGTAACAAATGCTGTTCTATTAATAGCCTGTACCACTTCCTAAAATATGAAAGTTCACTTGTTTTTTATAATATAAAGCGAATGAGAATAAATTTAAATATTTAGAGAACACAATTGAATTCTTGAAATATAAAATGGTTAACATGGCTCTAATAATTAATAATATTTTGAAATACTATACACCTTGAGAGAAATCTTAGAGGTGAGAGTGTAACCATGATGTATGATTGGCTGACCATCATCACCATCCCAACAATCCAGCTCAACACACCTGCAGCCCTTCAGCAATACCTTCAACATAAAGTAGGGTTTACACTAACGACCTATATTCTAACATTAAAATCTGCAATGATCATGTAAATATAATATAATCCTAATATAATTATTCATAATGTAATATGTATTTGAACAGGCTCACTATAAATTAGAGCTTATTAAGCAAGGTATTCTATTGCCCAAAAAATGAAGATGTAAGCAACATCACTACAACCTTTGTAGTATTTACATAGGATTAAGTGAATCATTTCAATCATGACTAATATTTAATAGCAAACAATTTAAATGTTATTGCCTCTGCATAGATTTCTGAAGAAGCCTCTCCTTTCAACTGGTGACCCATGAGGTAGGTGTTGTGGGAGGAGTTTATGAAGTAATCTGTCAGGCGAAGGTCCAAATTCTGATAAGCAAAAATATTAAAGCAAATGACAAATAGCCTAGTTTAGATAGTAATATCTTTATTATGATATTATTGTATTATTTCGATTATGTTATCACCCGTACAAATGTTAGTTTAGTTATAGAAACTATTGCAAGAGGCAAGCAATTGAATTCATAACATCAAAACAAAAGAATCCAGATGTTATCCTTATTATAGTATAATGGTATTATCCTTATTTTAATGAAAGACAGGTTTTGTTTGAAGGATAGATGACTAAGACTAACCACAGGTTTCACTTCCAGTGCATAATTCTCCCTGTCCATGACAAACCTTGCAAATCCTTCGAAGGATATTTTCTTCTTCCTTCTCAAGTTTAAGTTTGGTTCGTGTCTCTAAAACATTATGGCGATACAAATGATGCAATTCTTTAATAAATAAAAAAGTATTTTAAAAAAATATTTGAAATTGTGAAATAACGATAACGATGATAATAACAATAATAACAATAAGAATAACGATGATAATAATAATAAACTAATGTTGTATACTGAAGTGAGAATCATAATTTCGTGGGAATTACTTATCTAAGCATGTTTTGTCTGTTAACAAGGTAAGATAAATTTCATAGCATGCCTTTTTATGAACCTCGATATCATGGTCATGATGACAGTTTACTGATTTATTTGAATAACGCCAATGCATGAAAAGTGCTACTAGATTGGATTTGAGTACTTTAGATAAGAGTACTATTATTCATTGAAGCTTGAAAAAAAGAGATGATTAAATAATATGTAAATACTTAGTGCTTGTTATTGTATTATTAGTAAATAAAAAAGCAACTTAACAAATTATATTAATAGACAAATTAAGACAAAGTAAGAAAGAACAAATATGCCAACGTTGATGATGTCTTCAGCAGTTTGAATATCGGCATCGGACTCTTGCTGCTCCTTGATGAGGAACCACAGCAACTGATGCACATCCAGGCAGCCTTCCACAGATACTGATCTGTTGGCGGTTATACTGGCAGATGCTATGGCCCTGTAGATCTCGTGCATGTCGTTTCTCATTCGCATTTTACTATTCCGGGTCATAAAGGCTGCATCGACAATGACAATGTCTTATCGGGCTCGTTAACTAATAATGGTTTCTAGAGTCAGGTTTTCAATTTGGTAATTACTTTGATATATTTTATAAGATTTCAACTTATTTAAAAAGTGATAAAATCAAGTCCTAGAAAAATAAAATTAAACAAAAAGTTTTTGACATGGTCATTTCAAAGTTCTACAAAGTGGCCTAGGTAACATTGCAACATTCGTTTTGGTCCATCTTTGGTAAGAATAGCGGTCTCCTTATTAGACATAACATTATTAGCATAACTTTGTAAACTTCATGGGATGATTCATCCACTTGGTTACATTCCAGTACAATGATAAACATTGTAATAATACGCTTGTAGCGTTTCGTCTGCATTCCAGACAAGCTTAAGAGGGTTGGGTGAATAATGATCCTGATGTGATCTAGGTATTAGGTGTTAGGTGTTAGCAACCTGGTTTGCATCTCAAGGCCAGCCAAAGCTTTACGCACGAGTTTAATTATTCTAAGGGGGCATTAACATGCTTGATAGATCATCTTACCGTTTTTAATAGTCTCATTTTTCGACTGCATGTAGCTATTGTAACTATAAAATGGCTAACAATGAGAAACTGAGCGATAGTGAGAACTTTACTATAATTACCCCAAAAATTTCAACAACAATAAATTAAGTAAAGATATGTCCATTTACGTTTGATTTAACTTTAATCGCTTATCGTAATTAATGAGATTTGTAACTCCGTTACATGCTGTGAAAGAGGTCATCTTCCACAAACAAATTATGGAATATCATTCTCCAACAGTCACAACAGGCCACCTCCACTTATCGTCATCATTAGTAAAGCAAACACGTTTTCATCGCTATCATCATCATCATCCCCGTCGTCGTCATCACCATCATCATCATCAACAGCAACAATAACATAGTGGTTGCCAAATGGAAGCATTAACCTGAATGATGACTATGATTACAAAAAGATGTCCAAACATGAAAAGAGTATGTTATAAAGACTAACACGAATTGTTGAAGTTGTCAGCGAGTCGACTTTTCCTCCTAATTTTCGGACGTATGTTGAAAATGTTCCCGGCAAAGTGACTAGGATGGACCCATTTATCCGACCTCTGGTTCATGTAATGGATTTCAGGTGAGGTTATGTAAACCTTCTTCAGTTTGTTGAACAACTGCACCAGTTCCTTACGAGAGTGAACCATGAAGCAGTAAAACAACTGGGCTAGATCCTCAAATTGTAGCGTCAACATAGTAGAGTCAGAATTATCAATTTTTCTATTCAACGACGAAGTGCTACTCTGAGATGAGTAACCAGATGATGACGAGGAGGCGGCTGAAGACAACGATGACGAGGATGATGATAATGACGGAGAAACTGGTGAATTGTTGATGATGAAAAATGTTGGAAAGGAAGCCGACATCGGCGATGACGATGGACTCATCTGGTTGATGAGACTTGCTTTCGATTTAAAGTGAGTGGCCATGATGCAGTAGGCGGCCGATCTGAGTCTGTGGGTCGTCTCTTTGATGGTTTGTCGATTATTCTAAAAGTGAGAAAACGAAGTGAATGTCGGTTGGGTATCGTTAGAGAAAGCAACCCTAAAATGCAAATAATTTCATATTCCTGCATTTTCAATTAGGAACACCTAAAAATGCATTGTAATTTGAGTCGATGGTGAATCACGGGAGATGTACATTCTTACAATCGCATTTAAATTAATGTTATTAACAACCGGTTCCCCATAATTGCTCACGAGTAATTTCCAGCGACGAAGAGAGCTTATGAGTCCGCAGACGAATAATACCTAAGGACGACATCCTTGTTGGTGTAATGCTTAACAATAAGTTATTATTCATCATTAAGAGAATAATAACATTGCTAGTAATAACAGGGAAGATCACTATCGATCCTGTAGAAATAGTGCCTCGATAAAACCGAAGTGCTGATTGGCACATGTTTCTACTTTCACGAGGAGTAAACCCGGTTGAGTGTGGGAAAGAAGGAGTTGAGCGTTAAGAACAAAAGCAGCCTTCAATGTAGCGGTCGTGCACATTCGTTAAAGCTCATCAATAGCGACGAAGAAATGCCGTTTGTAAACAACTTCATAAAGTTTAATAAATCGGCCCGTAAGTCGAGATATCCCGCCATCACAATGCACGCACAACTCGCTATAAAACAGAATACCGCTGACGCAAATCCAATTAGTGCCCATTAATTCCAATCAATTCTGAAAGAGAAGTGTGTAAAAATTACCTCTGGCTTGAATAACTTTACAATTGCTGAAGACGAGTTCCAATTTCTGCCGCCAAACATCTGAAGTTCGATAAGAGCACATTGCACGTACTGATCACGAATGTTTGTTCAATGTGTTCGTTTGTTGGGGAATAATAGTAACCTTAATTGCATTGATTATCGAGGGACCACTGACGTCAGTGCGCCCAGGAATGTTTTCAGAGAGACCAAAATATACGTCCGAGAGCCACATCACCCGGGAAGGCGGCTTGCACGACCTGCGCATCTGCCTCACAGAATCCAAAATCTGGACAAAGATCTCGATCTTAGGCTTCAAAGGACATTATAAAACAAACAATGTAATTGTTTACCTGCGTCAGAGCTTTGGTCCAAATGTTGAAACCATAGTCAGTCACGAGGAACTGGACCACTTTAGAACTGGTGACACTGATGCTAAATTTTAGGTAGAGTATCATGTTGGAAGCAGAAGAAAATTTCTTTTTCGGATCCGAAGACACCATGGCGGCAATAAAGTCGTCGCTCTTCACTTGACGAGCTTCCATCTCCGTTATCAAGTCCAGGTTTACAAAACCCTCAAAGTCATCTTCGTTTACGAAGTAAGGAATGTTGGAGGTTTTCTTCATGAGCAATAGATGGCCAGGAATGCTGACATGAGTTGGTGCCAAAGCAGAGGCCGCCTTATCACTCTGAGAATTCTTCTTCGAATGTTTCCAGTTGGGAGGAAACCAGTAGAGGGTTCGGAACCGTTGGTCGACGCACAGTATGACATTTTTTCTAGAGACGACGGAAGCGTCGCTGGAAAATCGCAGGCAGTTGACCGTGAAGCCTGCATGTAATACCTGCATGTCGAATATATCCAAACAGGAAACATACTCAGGAAAAAGGCAGAAGCTGTGGCCGACTTTTCTGCCGTTCAAACGTAACAGGTCGGCATTTTTGAGGTTTTTTAATGTCAAGGACATGCACTGCGAACATTGACACAGAGTCCTGTCTTGAGATGTGATGCTTTTGATTTTAGACATTAGCTCCATAAAGTTCAAACTCAAATTTGTTTTAATTTCATCTAACAGCCCATTAGCACCCAATCTTTTAACAAAGTTGTCTTGTCCTTTGTATTCTGATACAAACTGTATGAAAAGATCAGGCGTGATATGAAAATAGGAGTAAGCAATAAAAATGTCATTAAAAATTATAATGGGGTTGTTTGGTCCTTTGGGAGATCATTCAATAAATTTATGAAATTAGGAACACAATCCTAACTTTAAGTTGTAAATTCTCGTGGTCGTAACACAAAATGGAGGAGGAACCGTAGCTTGTAATGGATTCTTGTGCTTCTAAAATTATAAATCCAACAAATGGTACTATGCTGCTAGAAGATTCAAGTAATTTTGAGCAGGTGGAAAGATCCATCTGTTGGAGAAACTGCGTGAAAGGCTCCAAACGAGACATGGAATTATCACCGAGTGTCAGCCAAAATGGCCTCAGAGCTTTTGACCTTTTCAGCACAATGAAAAACAAAACGAAATGAGCAGATAACAAAAGTTGTGGTTGGCTAATAATACTTGACAAATAGGTTTGGCTTAACAGATATGCAGACCAAGAACAGAATTGTAGCAATGTTTTATAGATAAGCTCAATGTAAACATTCTTCAAACCAACCTCAGACCAGCCAAAATTGCTACAGCAGCATTGAATGATCCCAATTCTATGGAAACCTGGCAAACTCTCAAAACTTTCGCCAAGGCAGCCTTCCTGTGGTCGAACGTCTTTTGGAAGGTTATGGCATCTACCACCCAGCTCTTAATCTAAAATTATTTTCTTACTTAAAATAAAAATAATAAACATGCCTGCTTAAAAAAATAAATAGTCTTAATCAGATGCAAGGAATCGTCTACATAAATACTTAGAATGGTTTGAAAGTCTTAATTACAACATGACATTCCTATGAACTGATTTCAAAGAAAAACATTGTAAGGAAGCATTGACAGTTTCATGCAGTCGAATTAATGTTTCAAATAATTACAACCACCACCACATTTTTTTTTCAAAATTTATATTCCTATGATGCAAATCCTACATAATAAAACAGCCTGTCAAAATCATAAATAAAAAATGTGAAAACAAAACAATAGTTAATTTGTAAGCTTGACATCCTTAATAACATCATGAGATTAATAAAACTACTAATTATTTTAATGATCCATAATGCGATAACAACAATAATGACAAGATAACATTATTAGCCAATCAATTCTATTTTTAATAACAAAAATAATAGTAATTATTAATCAATAAATCTCTTAAAATATGGCCAACAAATATTGAAACAACTCACAGCCAGGAAAAGGCAGATGATCCTCAGAAGACCTTCCTGGCCAGCTTGGTCAGAAACAGGATGCGACGATATTTGAGAGGCAAAGAGATTCAGAAAAGTATTGTGACTGGTATGGTGCAGGAGATAGAGATTATAATGAAGCAGTTTTACTGCTAGCTCTTCAGGAAAATCAAAAATCCTATAGAGGGAGATCATAAAATTCTGAGCTTCTTCCTCATATCTTCTAACAGCAGAAGAGATTTTGGTTGAATGAACTGTATAAATTGGTTCTTGGCAAGTACATTGCTTGCATAGTTGCCAATGTCTTCCCTTGAGATGGCATGTGTGAGAGATTTGTGCTACGGTCCTTGAAGCTGAATAAATGGCAACAAATAACAATAGCAGTTGATCTCTATACATACACATTTTAAGTGCTTTTCACTTTTCTAGTAGCTAAACTACCCGAGAATCAATCAGTTATTTTTAAAAAATCAAAACAATTGTCAGCATTTTAGTTCTTTTTCACCTAGCTCTGGCTTCATTTGTTAGTCTTAATTTATATTATATAACTTCCTAAAATAAAGAATAAACCTACTTGATAACGTATCTAGATATTTTGCTAAGGATTCGGTCCAGGCAACAAGGGAATCGAAGCCACTTTTTCCATCCAATGGAATGTAATGTGAACAAGTAGCATAAAAAACGCCTTCGGAAAAATCTGAGGTTGTCCAGGTCTTCCAAAGGAATGTAGGTTGCAGAGTAATAAAAATATCGGGGAAGAAGTATTTCTGTAGCTAATGTATCAAACAATGAAGTTTGTGTAGATGAATGTAATGTAATGAAGTGTAAAATTAAAAAACCATAAGTTCCAGCATTTATATCAGATAAACAAAAACTTCAAAGGTTGATCTAAAATCGTAATACAAACAAACCAGCCTCAACATACCACTCATATCAAGCAACTTATAAATATCAAAGTTATATGTTCTTTAATGACACTGAATAAGACTATATATCTATGACACATAAATAAGTAACAAAATGTTGAACTGTTAACTTAAAAATAATAACAAAAAATGAACATACCTGTGAAGTTTTATCTTTCAAGGCTCTTATCCTTCGAGCAATCCTATGCTTTTCTAATTTAACTTTTCTGTTTTTATTTAATTTCAATAATAATTGGTGACAACACTGCTCAAAGAGAAGTGCCTTTGTCTCTCTTTTCCATGCATTCTGCTAAGAATAATTACTAATTAATTAGCAATTATATTCACTCATTTGTAATTAAATAAAACATTCCATAAAAGTCCTTTTGAATTTCACAAAAGAACGATTTAACATTTCATCTTCAGCGACTCACCTCGTTTTTGATTGATTTTCGCTCGCAAGTTGAGTAATTCATAGTCGAATTGTCTTTTTGGTGGCTAAACTTTCTAGAACTGGCTATCAAGAATTTCCTTTTACGTAATTGTTCGCTTGCACTCATAATCGACTGTGAATATTTAATAGCAGTAATATTACTGATTCGATTCAATCTAGCAGACGACAATTTAACACTAAACGAATCCGTGTAAAGATGAACTTCAACATAAATAACAAAGGTTCTTCATCGGGTAAAAAACAAAACAATGCTTAGCACCGTACATTCCATCAACACATCTTCAAAGCTTACTCGTTTGTTTTTAGTAAACTCTGATCACACTCACCTGCCTCACGTTCTCACAAAGTTAGTGGGCCAGCCCAATTTAACTATGAATAACACCTGTCATAGCTACGTGCACCGCACTGGCCAGTAGCAGGGAAGCTCCAGAGCGCTTGTTTTGAAATGCCGACTCCATCCTTTTTTGATCACTTCATGATTATTAAATTTTATGTAATTTGGCTTAGTTTAATTTGTTATAGTCGTTTAAGTCTCGACAATCTCGACTTCAAATTCTGAAGGATATTTTACACATTCGTCAATTGGCAAGAAATGCTGTAATGTTAAATTGCGACACATATTAAATAACAGTTTAAACTAATTATTGGTGACTCGTCCAGCTGCTCGAACGATGATCGGTGCCTCATTCAAATTATTCTTTTATAATATATTGTGATTTAAAATCCGGCTTATCCAGGATAGTTTCTATTCCAGTTTTATCAAATATATCTAAAAAAAAAAAACGATGTCCCTTAAAATTATTTCATTCATGTTACTTTAAGCCTGTAAAAACATCTTCCTCGCACCTGGTGAGATTTAGTTTAACATGTTACTTCTACAAAGAAAGTATTGAAATAGAAACCGTATTGAATTGCACCGATTTTCCTAGTCTGAACAACAAGGCGCCGATATTTTTATGAATTTCTAAGAAATGACATTACGTCTTTCCAAGGTTATAAAAGGGGGTATTATTTAATCATATGAATGTGTTAATTATTTCTGTGCTACTTACGTGCACCAGCGCTCGTGTGAAATTTTTTATGAAAATCAAATCATTGGTTCTTCATTTTTTAGAAATAGGGACCGATAGGTAACTCCCGACAGTCCCGGTTTTAGGGTGGTCGGGGTGCTGCTGAAATGCGAAAATCTAACATAATTCGAAAATTATATTACACCAACAATATTTATCCGCAATATATAACTGTACTAAATAAAAGCAAAATACCGTTTCTTATAGTGTATTCCCGTGTCTGAATTCTGAAATTTTCCCAACCGCGGCAATCCGGCATAAATTCCTCACTCCTCGCCTGGAAAAAATCTCCAACTCGTGAGCCAATGATAATCCAAACTATAGACAACACATCAATGCTATCAACTAAAATAATCCTATTGCGTCACTCGTTGGGTTCTTAGAGAATAAATCATAGTGTAATGCGAGAACAGGTTAAGGCCTAGCGAACCACAAGTATTGTTAGGTTAAGCGGAACCGTGTTTTTACGAATGTCAGAAGTTACGTCAAGAGAAGTGGTAATAGGTGTCGATATGTCTTTATTTTTAGTTTTTCAAATTTTTTTGTTTTCAAACAAGCCACTACCCATTTAAGATCAAACAATTAATTAAATTCTATCCATCATTCACTTGAAGGCTTAATCACATGTCAAATATTTTATAGATTATAATTAAATTAATATATTCTTCATGACATCAATTAGAAATCAGGATTTGAGTAAACGTCAAAGGCTGATATTAATCGACAAAGATTTTTTCACTTGCGGTTAGTTATGACATTGACAAGTGACAAATCGAATCGTCTGTGCTTAACTATAATGTTGCAATATTACATGCAATACATTATCATTTCATATGTCTAATAAGGAATCATCTCCAAAGTTTTAGCAACACCTGGAAAAACTTAACCGTGTCAAAAATAAATCAATAATACACATAACTTTAAAATCATACAAATCTGTACAAGCAAAGTTTTTTCTCTAAATAGATTTTTAGTTTGTTAATCGTTTAAATCCTATATTGCTTGCTGACACGACACGTTACCTGAAGGGTTCGATATTGGTACGGGTTCAGATAAAGCGGGCGTCTTACTTAGAAAACGTTTCTAAAAATGCAGTATGACATCAGAAGGTGGAGATTTAAATTTTCCATGTTAGCGAACTTCTAAAAACAGACACATCATGAACTGATTGTTGCTTTGGCAGACTCGACATTTACAGAAAAATCCCGAAAGATCTCACTCAGCCAACTTATGCAGGGGCATGCATATCCGTTTTAAGTTGCATTTTCATATGCTATCTTTTTATTTCGGAGCTATCATCATTTCTTTCACCAGAGATGTGAGTGGGTAGTTCATTTTCATAGGTTATGTGTAATACATCTGCTTAAACACACAGGTAAAATTTTTTTAGAGTGTCAGACATGTTTGTGGCCGACCCAACAAATGCCATGGAAAAAATAGGTGTGAATCTGGATATGACACTTTTGAAGATGGATTGCAAGTGTAAGTCTTTACATTATATCTTTACTATATTATACTATTAATGCAGTTGTGCAGCTCTTAATTCATTAATTTAATGGTAATGTGATATTTGGCAGATGTGGGATTGGACATCCAAGACGACCTGGGTAGACATGAAGTTGGCTTTATTGAAAACACAGAAAAAATTCCTGTAGGAGATGGGGGTTGCAGATTTAAAGCCACTTTTAAAATAAATAAAGTACTACCATTTGTTTGAATGCACTGTTGTCATGTAATATAACATTAATTTATATGTTTAAGATTACTTATTAGGTATTCGCAGATTTTATATCCTCTATTGGATTTTTTTCTGATTTTTCTTCTTTTTTTGTAAATTTTAACATTTCCCTTTCAGGTCCCAGGAAATTTTCATGTATCAACTCATTCTTCTAGAGAGCAGCCGTCTAATCCAGACATGACTCACAAGATCCATGAAATCACATTTGGAGAAAAATTACTTAATGTAAGAACATAGCCTATTAATAAGTCCAATATGAATTATGAGAGAGTCATAATACATTAAATGGAATAGATTTTTTATTTATGCAATTAGCTTGTAAAAGTAGAAATATACAAATATATACTAAACTTGCCAGAATTACAAGCCCCATGGCTCATTCAATTCCTTGAGTAACATCTCTCATGAAGAATCATTTGGTAGGTTATTTTATTGCTAGTTTAATTTAACAACTCAGTAAAGGTTAAGAGCCTACTTTTTAGTAAATGCATTGGGAATCTGCTTTCTTTATTTCAGCCTTGAATACTCACGAATACTTTTTAAAAATTGTGCCGTCATATTTTGAAGACTCCCGCGGAAATACATTTGCTCATGCATACCAATACACCTTTGCTCATAGGGTATGACTTTTTTCTTTAGATCTGTTCTCATTAAATTTTTTTTACATGCAATCAAAATTAGGTACATAGATAGATAGCATATACAAATATTTTGTGTAATCTCTCAAATTTGTTTTGACAAACCTCAAAACTTGTTATTTACAGTCAATGATTCAACTTGGGCACGGCCACCAAGTGACACCCGTCATATGGTTCAAATATGACATGAGTCCCATTACTGTCAAATACATTGAAAAAGCAAAGCCAATTTACAGCTTTCTAACTACTGTAAGTTTAGTGATTTTTCTATTTATTGCAATCATAGCAATGCTCAGTACTTTATCACATCAAAAATTAGGTTTGCGCCATCGTTGGAGGAACGTTCACCGTTGCTGGGATTGTTGACTCCATGTTATTCACCGCATCTGAAATCTTCAAGAAGGCTCAGATGGGAAAACTCAGCTAGGTCACCAACAAGAGCTTTCTCGCAAATGATATTTTGAATCCAATCATTCTATTCAACTAGCATCATTCCAATGTTTGTTTTGCTAAATTTTTATGCCAGCTAAGATTCTAAGAGCTCGTAATCTCAGAATACAGTCCACAGATCTCATTAAAATACTTTTGATTTTTTTTGGCTAAATAATATGTCCAAAGGTGTTGGTTGTGAAATAAAATACATAAACAGTCCATTTTTGAGTATACGAAAAGACTCTATTAAGGCCTGGTCAAAATCATGAAAAAAGAAACTAATTTGACTTTTAAGATCAATTTTATGTCATAATCTAGTAAACGAGAAGTTGAAAATAATGTCTCTTCACAGATTTTACAATCTCTGTCATCCAAATTGCTTGTTGTTCTAATGCCTAACTGTCTGCCAACCATCATCCTCTTCTGGCTTTCTAGCTGCTTTTGGCCTTGGCTCTTCTTTCTTCTCTGAAATTCTATTATTAACAGGAGGGTTGGTAAGTTAGTTGTCATTGAAAAATTCAAAATTTTATCTTTCTTGCAAGCTGACCTTGGGGCCCTCCAGCTGTCCTCTTTCTTTGCAGGTTCTTCTCTCCTGAAAGACAAAATGAAATGACTTAATGCTTAAATTATCACAAGTTTAGATCATTTTTCCAACAAATGCGCATTTTAAGAAGCACTCCCAAGCCACTCGTAAAATGTAATTCATGGAAATGAAACATCATCAGATCACAAACCTTTGGCTTCTCCAAGCATCTGTCCTCTTAGGTGCATCATCTCTCCTCCAATTGTCATCTTTCCTTGATGATTCATCATTTCTACCAAATAAGAACTAAGATGTTACTGTTTTTCAACACTACATCAAATGCAAATTTTTACTGACCTTGGAGTGCGCCAATCTCTGTCATCACGAGTCTTTTCTTCTCTGAAACCCCTGCCATCTCTATCGCCTCTGAATCTATCAGTATCCCTATCACTTCTGAATCTGTCTCCATCTCTGTCATCCCTGGGACCTCTAATGTCTTTATCGTTTCTCCATCTATCCATCTTGGGTGGTTCTTCCTTCCAAGTCGTACTGTAAGACATAAAATGATGATGTACAGATGTTTCTTGCCAAACCATATTTAAGGACCAAGAAGTTTGAGTCACATACGCTGGCTTGTCTTTTGGTTTGGCCAGCTCTTCTCTCCTCTTCTTTTCACGTTCCTCAATCTCCAGTTCTCTCAGTCTTTTTTTCTCCTCAATCTCCTCCAGCTTCCGCAACTTTTCCTTGTATTCTTTCTCCTCTTGCTCTTTCTTGACTTGGGCTTCTCTCTCCTGTTCATCTTTTTCTGGAGCATATTATTTAAAAAATGCAAATTATCTGGACAAGTATTGAAAGCCAAAGAAATTCTTACGCTTCCTGAGCTCCTCATCCTTTTTCCTTTGAATCCTCTCCTCTCGCTCCTTGTAGTAAGCAATCTTTCTCTCCTCTTTCCTCTTTTCCTTTCTTTCCAGGAGCAACTTCTGCCTTTCCTCATTGAGAACCTTCTCAAATTCATTGAGTTTCTCCTTGTAGAGGCTCATCCTCTCTGCCTTAATTTTTTCCAGGAATTCTTCTTGATCTTCCTTCATGCGTATCAGTCTCTCCTTCTGTGCAGTGGCCAATTTTCTCTCACTGATTAGCTCTTGAATCTACAAGATTGATAAAATTTACAAGTCATAAAAGTTGCAATAAATTAGGCGAGTGCTCGTGCGACCCACCCTCTCCTTCTCAGTTTCTTCCCAGAAAATCCTGTTGGCAACTTTATCTTCCTCGTACTTCTTCATGAGGAGTGGAATTTCCTCCAGACACTTTGCTCTTTCAAAGTAGTCAACTTTCTTTTCTTGAGCCTTCAGCTTTTCTTCCTTCTCTTTCTTTTCTTTCTCAAGATGCTCCACTTGTTTTGCCAGAATGTCATCCAAATCCATACTGGCCATTTGCTGGTTGAATAATTTAACATTAAAAAAAAACCATAACACAAAAAAGTGATCAAAATTACAAATAAAACACTGCATCAAAAATGACAAACCTCCTCGCTCAAATCAGCAAAAGCCTTGAAACCCACGGAGGTGGTCTTAAGTTGCTCAATTCTTTCTCTGGCAACTTTTTTCTGGATGTCATGATGCTCATCAATCTTCCTTTGTTTTTCTCTTTCCTCTGCTTCCCTGCTGAGGCGAGCCATCTCTGCTTCGTGGTGCCTTCTCTTCTGTTCCTCCAACTGCTCCTGTTCTTCTCTTTCCTACACGTTTAATGAATCATTAAGTAGTGAAACCTTAAAAATTATGAAAATAAGGAATTTATAGATCAAGATACATCAAAATATATACATTATATGATAAACTTACATAAACTATATTTTACATCAAAAACTTACTCTCTGAACAGTAAGATTTTCAAGTTCTTCCTTCCTCTCTTCAATGATCTGCCTCCTAAGAAGCATGTGCTGATGTTCCTTTTTAAACATTTGCTTATGGTGCTGCAGGATTTGACTTCTAGTGGCTTCCCTCTCTTCCTATAGGTTTGATAACAGCAATTAGCTAGCACAATAACAGAAATGTGTAACAATGTGTGAACAACAAATACCTTGATTTTGTCAGCAGAGGTGATGGCCACAATCTTTTGGAGAGCACTGGACATATTAATAATCTGATTCCTGAGTCGTGTGCTGACCATGCACTGAATCTGTGTTCCGTAATCAGGATCCTCGTGAGATAAGTCGATGTGCGTATCAAAGCTCAGTTGATTGTGTTGATGGTTAATCTTAGCCTGTTGAGTTAACACATATGTTGAGTTACTCATTTACTGCAATTATTATTACACAACTACAAGTAATACACAGTTATTAATTTGTTTTTGGCCTCTTGAAACAGATCAGTAAAGCATAGAATGGAATGTAAATCTTAAGATAAATCTCACCTTGAGACCATAGTTCTTTACAGCATCAACAATGAGTCTTTCAATGTGGAAACTATCAGCAAATGGCACCATGCTGTGCAGGTATGGCAGAGAAATCGTTTGGTAAACTTGAGAGATCTAAAAATAAAAAAAAATGTTCCAAACAAGCTCCCCATCAAAAGCATGCAACAAAACTTGGCTTACCTGCTTCAGGAATCTGACAATGGTGACATCCTGAAGCACTGACACATATTGTGCAAATTCTTCCTTCGTCGAAAGAAATTTTAGACAAGCCTCGACCTTGTTTGCAAGCTCTGTAGGGTGGAACTCAACCTCCAAGAGATTGTACAGGTCAACCAACTCAGGGTAGACATACTGGAGTATGTTGTGTTTCAGCTGTTGGCAAAATTTTGAAATAGATCAAGTAATGTCACTAATATATACTGTAATATACACTGAGTCCATGTCAATAAAGGGATGTCAATTTAATTACCACATCTCTAATGAGGGAGCTCCTTGAAGGAAGGGTATTATAAGAGAGGAGAGTTGCAAGCTTCTTTTGTTTTTCTAGACCACTGTCATCAACATCAATGATGTGATCATTCTGATACCTTCCAGAAGACAATGGGATTGCAAGGGTTGCACAGAGAACCTTTGATGCCAGTCTAAAATGCAATAAAATTGTAAATACAAAACTCAAAAACATTTAAGCACTCTTCCTCTTTGCCATAATACTGACGTTTGGACTTCGCTTTCGGTGATATTCTTTTTCTGATCTCTGCAGAGATGATACAGTCTATGCAGGGCACATGCATGAAACAAGCCATTTCCCGACTTTTGGAGAACAAGTGCCAGCTTCTGATAGTATGTAGCCATAAGAGCTGGCTTTGGCTGCTTCTTTGGAAGAACAATGAGACTATGGATGTCTTCAACAGCTTTAAAGGCTTCCTATAAAGATTCAATTTAAAACATCTTTTAGTAACGATGAGAAGATTCTGCCTTGCCGATTAGTGATCAAAAGTCAACAAACCTGCCAGAGCTCCATTTGGATGGCACACTCAAGTTGTGAAAGGCGAGTTTCCAAGTGCAGAGACTGACTCTCAGGACTGCTGAGATTGATAGATCTCTGTGTGTTTTGATTTTTGTGGATGTGACCCAAGTGAGTGCGCAACTGAAACGAAAGTAAAATGCCAAATAAATACTCACAAACCAAACCGTTTTTCTTCAAATTAATAAAAGACCAAGATGCAGCAAATAAAAATGTAAATGCTCACATTCTCACAAAGCTTTCTGAATTCTGTTTTCCTGCTGTACTTCAAGCAGAACTTCAGAGCTGAAAGTATGGAATAAAACATGAAATTTTAAATAAATAAGAACTAAGATAACATTAAAGAGAATATTAGAGAGAGAAACTGTTACGAACCTTTCTGTGCTACATCTTGATACAGCCTTTCCAAGTAAGGATTGTTCCTAAGCAAATCTAGGCATTGCCTGAACGACTCCCACATAAATTTAAGCCATGGAGTTAGAATTGCTCTATCATTACGGTCCTGTGAATCTTCGCCACTAACAGCACTCAACAGCAACCTAAAGCCAGGTTAAATGACAAAATTTTCATAAAAGTTTAATACGAAAACGTTACAAATATCCAAATTACTTTTCGGGGGTCTGAATGTCATCCAAATCATCTGAGTCCACAACTTGCTGGTGACTCTCCTTCCTGGCATTTTCAGTCCTCTCCTCAGCCAATTGAAGGTACAAGTTCATCACATGGTCCAAAGACTTGATGTTCACCTGCTGGCAAATGTTCTTGTATTGGTACAGACCCTCCTTCGCAGCATGACTTTTTTTTAATTCGACACACAGCGTGACAAATTTCTCCATAATAGGCTCATGAATCTTGTGCCATGTCCTGTGCTTTTTGCTCTTGATGACATCACTAAGGACATCAAGGGCCCTTTCTTTTTTACCAACACTATCGAATTCTGTAAAGTTTTATTCAAGCAGAGATCAGTTTTACGAACTTTAAAATATAACTAAAATTATTATTATTAATAGTTATAACCTAAATTATCCACTGTAATTAACGACTATATTAGAGCCACGAGCGGCTTTTGCCATATTTTACCATGTAATCAGGAATTAAGCTTCTACAAATTTTCAAAAGCTCCAAAAAACGCTCAACATTTTAAAACTTTATTGTGTATTTACAATATTGTGCATTCCATTTTAGCGACTGAGCTCAAGACCATGTCGCCATAAGGAACATGCGACCGATGAGCGAGCAATTACGAATTTTTCACTAAAACAATGCGAAATAAAAAAATTAAAGATTACCATTCGCACGCTTTAAAGCGTTTTCTGGCCTTTGAAAATAAGTAGGCATGTTTTCTACCCTGATTTAGATCGCACAGGAAAAATGCTACGACGAACATACACAAAAGATGATAAGTGTCTATTCGATCTATGGTTATCTTTAAGAAATTTTGTATTTCGCGTAGTTTTTATAAATTAAATATTAAAAATTTAAATAATTATATTAAAATTATGTTTATTCATCAAATCATGTGGAATAAAATTACACTGTTTATGTAGAAACCATAATTTAGAGGAAGTCAACGAAAAGTATGGTAACAGGTAATAGAAGATGCTCACTACATTCGTTGAAAGTATTTAAAATATTTTGATTAGCCCATGAATTACGTCACCATTTTTTTCCTACAGAGGGAACCCGGGACAGCAGGTCAAATGTAGGGCAAAAGAGGGCTTTTGGATGGCGTACCACTCTGTGGGTGTAGACCCACCTACTTAATTTGTGTCTGGCCATCCATCATGATATTTTCTCACGTACTCTAGTCGGCGACTTGCCATTCACCATTCAAAATGAATCTGTCCTTTTTTCCCATTAAGAACACATCATTGGATGTCAACGTCTGACATGGCAACGACCACACTGCACATATTCCTTAAAACTCCCGTGTCGCTATATTTCATGGCTTCGCCGAATGATTTACAACATTATACAAAATTTTAGGCATATTTCAGAGCTAATAGCGTTACATATAATCACAATAATTGAAGTTTTGAGATATTACACCTTCAAACACTCACTACGCAAATTACACACTAAAAAACGAACTCAGAGGCAACAAAATACTAAACACAAATCCAATAAATACTAGCATGACAAAATGAATGTTATGATACTGTAAGAAGTAAAGCACCTATATTATGGTCTTATTATAATTAAAATAATCAATAAAAAAATTACAATCAGTCTGGATCAGAACATCCACAGATATTCTAAATAAAAATAGTGGTACAGAGAAACCAAGATAAAAAGTTGGCCTCAACATTGAATTATTTGATGATTGGATTGTCAATTCCTCTAAACAAATTTGAGAGTTGTTCTACGTGAGATTACTTCTTGAATTTTGCCAGAGGAAGCTCTGCTTGAAAATCACTCAAAAGTACAGCAAGTGACCTACATGCTGATAACAATTCTTGAACCTTGGAAAATGGAATGACAACCAATGGATCAGGCATAATAATGCTCTTAGAATCTTCGGATTTCAAACCAGTTTCCATCTTTGAAAGATCCTCTAACTTTGAATTGTCCTCAACAGTGTATACATTCATACTGTTGCTTTCTGAGTTGTGATAAATGACACATTTTTGAATGGATTTGACTTTAGTTGCCAATTCTGTCCAATTTTGCATCTCGATGTTCCATGGAAAAGAGATGGCCTTAGAAAGGAGGCACTTATTGTACATTGTCTTCATATGTGCAAACTGCTTGCATTCACCCGACCTGTTTAAGGATAAGATTAAATATAAATATTTATTAATTGCAAATATAAATATAAAAGTAAAATAAATAAATAAAAATAAAATAATGATTTAATGTTATAGATGTATACATTTGTGTTTGAAACCCAGCCTGCACTGCCGCCAGTGCCCTTGGGAAGGAGCGCTATATAAATGAATTTACAATTACAATTATACCTCACCTCATACGACACAATTTTACAAGACAAAGCAGAACTGATGACAATTTGTTCCTGATGCAATCACACAACTTTACAAGTTCTGAAATGTTTCTTAGATCGCAGATGAGATCATCTGTATCAATTGGGCTGCCCGAAGGCTTTGATAGCTTGGAAGAGGTTTCTTGGAGTATGTTGACTATATCATTCATAGGCCCTGAGCTCTTTAGTAATGTTTCCAGAACATCAAATGCTGACTCCAACCTAGAAGCCAGCTGCATTTCACCTGAAAAATCACAATGGATTTTCACAATAATGATTTTTGAAAAGGTATAAGAAATAGAAGGACAATGAAGTGGTGTAATGACTAATAATAACTGCATCTATAAATACGAATCTCTCAACTAACCACCAGTAGTCATTTCCAAAAGGACAATCTTTTCCAACAATACTTTCAGTAGCTCTACGTCGGCTTTGACTGAGACAAATAAGTTTATTGAAATTTCATAGTGTTTGTAGGCATCGACCAGATCTTCGATGCTGGGATGCTGTTTCTAAAAATAAACAGAAAAATTTTCATACGTCCAAAATATTATATTTAAAAGATGTTGACAAACTATGAAAAAATTACTTCATTAGTTGTATGTCTGAGGTAGAAAGCGCCTAGTCTATGATGAATGTGTCCTTTTCTATACAGAGATAGTTCATGCTTATTAGAATTCTTTTCAAAGGTGCTGAATTTCAAGGCTTTGTTAAAGTAGTCCATCATATTTTTCACCTTTAATGAATTAACATGAAATTAATAGCATTTATTAGTTCTGGAGACATAATGCACAAAGTAATTTATTCCCTTTAAAAAAGAAAACATTTTTCAAACATAATATACTACTATTTACTCACAGATTCCTCAGAATAAGAACCAACAGAGAGACAATCCTGGAGCAAGCAGCCAGCTTCAACATTGATTGAAGCTAACTCCCACATAAATGCGTCATACAAATCTTTGTCTTTTTTACGGTTTTCCAGCAATGAAAGACCCTCCATGAGGCAGGCTTCAGCCTGGGATGTAATTCATCAGTTACTTAAATAAATAATGCTCATAGAGATAGGATACATGGCTACAAGTAAAAAATTGATTCAGAGAAAAATGTGTGATTGGATGAGGTCATTTGAATTATCAGACACAACTTTGATATAAATGTGATTCCATTAGACAAAGAACTAAATTAATTTCACATATTTTTTAATTAAAAGAAAAGTGAATATTAATAAGTCAAACTTGTTGGTAAGCAGTCCTTTCTTTTTCACTAAATTGTGTTTGCTCATCAGGTATCAAAGTTTTTCTGCATTATGATTTCAAAAGCTCATGTTTCAATATCTGACAATATAAAGAATGTTTGTGTTCCACAGATATTTCCCCACTGACCTGATTATCTTTGCTTTGACTTCGAAAGAATTCGTCTCATTAAGGAGTACCAGAGCAGCATTGGTCTTGTCATTAAGCTGCTTGAATATATTGTAACTTTCTCTATAGTTTTCCTGAGCCCTATCCAATTCTTTAAACCAATCATCTTTTAGAGATCCTGTATGTAAATATGAATCACTAATGATAATTATATCCTTTACTGAAAGACTATTACTGTTAAGCAATGGTAAAAAATCTTAAGCTACGATGATATTCATATCTCACCACCAGCTAAGAACACTTCACGGACAAGGAACTTTCCATATTCATTACAAACATTGGCTTTTCTCTTCAGCAAGTCAGTCACAAATTTAGGTACATTGCCATCAAGGTTTCGTTTGGCTGAACTGAAAGAGAACAAATCAAAATCTTCGGCTATGCTTTGAGCAAGTCCGTAATAGACTAGACATTGAGCAAAGCTTTCTCTTTGATTATCAGAAACTTGCAAGCTGACCGGAACATCTGCCAAGGTGCAATTTTAAATAACTCGGTTAAGAAAAAATATTCAGACAAATTAAGCAAGAACAAATAAGTTCTCGTCACCTTTGGGCGTGATGTAACTTTCGACGAGATCTAATACATTTTGTTCCTCATCACTTGGAATCATCTCCTCCCCTGAGTGGAAATCACATGTTGCGAGTTTCAAATAAGCATCTCCTAAAACCTTCGAGATGCAAGAAAACAAGAACGGATCATGGCAACACTTTCTATGAACTTCCTCTGAAAGGCTTTTTCTTTGCTTGGAGGAACCAAACGTGGGAAATGTGCTGCTGATCTTTTTGCTAAAAGCACCTGCAAAATGACCAACTTTACTAACAATCTATGTTGAAATAGTACAATAAATTGATTCCAGGTTAAAAAATGGAATGAAATAAGTTTGCATTTTCATAAGCAAACTAAGAATGACGATGATGGTTATTATTACTATTGTCATCGACAACATAATCATTAGGATTGAGAATACTCACAATAACATCTCACTGCATTAAATCCATCCTGAAGGAGAGATGCATCAACATTTTTAGATATTTCAAACTTCAGTTTTGCTCTTTTAATAAAAACAACAGCTGCTTTTCTTAAGAGAAATATCTTTGAGAACTCAAGCCAATGGCTGGCATCTATGGAGGTATTACTAAAAGGGGACTCTATGTCTTTTAAGCTTTTTGCCAGAGATTGTTTTTTTTCACAAACTTCCCCGCAAGATTTCAACGCTCCTTCGTCAGATGAAACATCAACTTGGCTGCTTTTCAGAAGAGATGTTGGTTTGAGTGGAGAGTAATGCAATGGTATCGCTTCGTTCGGATTGCACTGAGCAAGCTCCTCAAATGGTTGAGGAGTCTTCGATTTTGGACCATCGGTTTTTTTGTAAAAACCTGATGAATCATTAGACATGAATGAATGAAACCTGTCCACATTCTTGAAAGTCTGCCAAAACAAATCATAATGTAAGATCCACAGCAGACTTAGTGATGACAGAAAATTATTTTTACCTGTGAAATATGGTCAAGAGAATCCAAGAAGTTTTTGAATGGGTCTTCTATTCCATCGTCAGCTGAAACTTTATCATCTTTTGGCAGGGTGTCCTTCTTTTTGTTCAAATGGGACTGCTTCTTGTTAGACTTTCTGTGCCTGCTCAGTGCCTCGACTCTGATAAACGACGTACCATTTCTGGAATTGTGGAATCCCTTTTTGTTTTTTGATGTTTTAGCTTCTTTCTTTTCATCGCATAAGTCCTATTATATATAAGCAAATATGATCTTTGTGAATTAAAATGTCAATAATGGAATGAGGCCCTCTTTACAAAACAAAACACCCACAGCTTGAGGCGAGAGATCGATATCAGATTCGCTGCTCTCGGAATCGGACGGTTCTTCTTCCAGATGGTCGCAGACGAACAAATCAGATAGAAAATAGTGGCAGGAAGCTATTACCTTTAAGTCAAGATATGACATGAAGTTTTTATACTTATTAAGTAGTTCGTCTAAAGGAGTATACTTGGTAATGCTTGCACGGCTCGAGAAGGAGAAGCGAGTTCTGAAGGAGCTGTCTCACAACCATTGCCTTTTTCCCTCTTGAAGGACACTTTTGGCGAATCCTAAGATTTCTAGCCAGTCTGTAAAAGAGCACCCCTACTGGTATGGTAAATGGATTTTCCACTGGCTCACTCGTCTTGGCGTCGTCATCATCATCGTTGCAGCACAAAGTGGTGAGGTCGTAAAGCTTAACGATGTCACCATCATGAGCTACAAAAAAGATTATGGAGATTAAAAGAAGAGCATAAGAATGCCTAAATAAATAAAAAAATGAAGGACATGCCTTTGAAAAGCCAGTAAGTATGTCCTTCTTTGGTAGCATTGCTCTTTAGAAATGAGAGAATATTCTGAGCTATATCTTTAATAACATTAGGGGAAAACCTGCAGTCAGGACAATTGGGAATGTCTTCTGTCTTTAGAACCTCATATGACTAAAAACATAAAAATAATTTGCCAATAAGATATGCTCATACTAGCTAATAATACAACAATAGCAGCAACAATAATAATATAAGAGGTATTATAGCTCAATAGTACATCTCCCCAAAAACCAAATTTATTAATTCTGTCTATCATATTTTCTGTATTACTTAATTAATTTACTTCAAAACATTTTGACAACTCAACTCAAGAATTAGATTTAGACAGCAGATGAAATCAATAAACCTGCACAATGCCATTGTCATGGTAGCACATGGCAAGATCTGGAACGTTACACATGAGATTGTCCAGCCAGTTGTCCAATCCTGTGAGCACACTAATTGGTTTCCTCATGTCTCTAACAATTCAACATTTATTTTAAGTAATTCGTTATTCAACAGTAAAAATCAATAATAAAAAAAACTGCAATAGTATTCTTTTCAAGACAATGACTGAACTCCTGAGTGAACTGGCGAAATGAACATCCAACTGGGGATATCGAACGACTAACCTCAACTTGAGGGAGACGCAGGGGTGGGTTCCCCCACCAAAAATGGGTAGATCAGTTCCTATTAGCATTCTGATGTCCTCAAAGTTCCATACAACTGTTCTTTGGCTCAGAATATTTGAATCTGGCTCATGCTGCTGATGAGATGAATCTTACAAAGATCTTGTTCAATGAAGATTTTATTGCAATGATTTATGTAAATGTCATTCTAATTCTTAAAAAAAAAATACTTACATGACTATCAACATCTGGAATACTATCAGGAGACTGTCCGTCTGCCAGACTAAAGTATTTACAAAAAAAAATTTCTGTTGAAGTTAATACCTGGACAAAACATAGTTGCATTTTTGTGTCAAATTCATAAAACAGCCAGGCAGTGCCAGAAGTACACTTGGGATATAGAGCACTGTGCAAAAGGCTAACAAAAAGATGCCTCTCACATTATGCATATTGAATTTCATAAATAACCAGAATTACAAATATACACACCAATAGTAAAGCAGCTTAGAAAACATATTTTGACTCTGTAAATGGTCTCTGCTCTTGTTCTTTCTTTCAACAACTGAGAGCTGAAATTTAAATGGGCTAAGTAATAGAAATAGTTTTAGAAACATTTTAGAAATAATTTGTTCTATGTAGAATAACTTGTGTCATACAAATTTTGTATGTTTGTGAATTAAATTCATTAAAGTTGTATCCAAAATCATGTTAAAACCTTGACATCTTCTGCAACTTTTTCAAAATAGAACCTCCTGAATAATTCCCAAGGACCAGTTTTTTCTTTAAGCAAAGAATGTATATCAAAATTGTCCAAAAGCAGAGTGTTGTTGACTCTGTGCACAATCATTGAAACATTTGCTTTGCTCAGAGTCATTTTTAGAAGCTTTTTAATGTTCTGAAGTTGTAAAATGGATATGAATTTTTTAGATTTACACTTTTGAAATTATAGCTAGCAGGTTAACTTAAGGTATTTACCTTAGAATCAGATATGACATCCACAATTCCCGTCAAATCAAGAAATTGATTTGCCATGTTTAGGCTAAAAATGTGAGCTAAAGTGAATGAGAGAAAGCACTCTATATTTAACTATAAATTTCTAAATTTTCATACCTTGAGAAAAAATTTCCAAAAGGAAATGATCCTTGATTGACATTTCTTTGCCACCGTGAACTTCCATGCAACCAGTTGGATGGTGGTTCATTTAGATTTGTGCGTTTTTGTAACAAAATGTTAAACAGTGCAGGTGGATTGAATACATTTAATGAGTTTATAATCTTTGCAGATGAACCTTCTTCTAAAGCCTCGGATTTGGCTTCACAGTTAGAATAACTATTATCATCCACTTCGTCCTTTTCATTAGCTATAAGCTCGTCATTCGCATCGTCGCTTTGTTTCATGTTCAACGAGTTCATACTGTTCTCAAACTTATGTTATTTGTACTTTAATAAATACGGAATCTGTGCTTTATAATTATTTTCATGAATCCTAATCACGCCAGGCTAGTTTCCAAAATCCCGCACATGCGTTAATAAATATTTACTCAGCGCACTATCAGCTGCTGACGGCAACCCTGCTCCTTTTTATTATTATAGCAAAGCTGTGGAACCAACCAGAAAATTCTCTTAAAAAGTTTTACATTATTGCAAACATTATTTTTTTTATTTAAATACTAGATTTAACATAAAGAATGGCTTGAACATGAATTAAATAACTAAGCAAAACAAAATAATACTGGATTGAACAAAGCTTTTTATCTATCAGCATTATTATTGATTTGATAATTTTTTTAAATGTTCAATTTAAATGACTATTTTTTCAAGATCTTTAGAATTTGCTTTTAAGAAAGAGAGAAGGAAATAATTAAACGCCTGCGCGTAACCGATGACGATATTCTTGACCAATAAATAGGGAGATTGCCAAGTACCATAATAAATGTAAAAATGTCTAGTAGTTCCCAAATTCATCGAAAAGGTAAGTACATCTAATTTGTCAGCAGGTTATTATGTGGTGTAAAGTTATCGTTTCCTAAATCGCCATAGTTCTCGCCAAACAAAATAGAAATAAACGATCAAAGGCTAAAAATAAATTGAAAGAAGAAAAAAAAGTTTCAAAGTAAGTTTCTATGATATTTTGTTCTTTCGCAGTTCAATTTGATTTTGGAATGAACATTTACACCATAAAATTCTGGTCTGACTGTTGTATGATTTTGGACGCTCAGATGCGAGCCAAATAAATCCAACATCGGTTCCGAAGAAATGCCATCATTACCACCTATACCAGAGTGTAAGCAGTTGCCAGAGAGACATCACAGTGAAGAAGAGGAGGAAATAAGAAATGGGGAACAGCAGAGAGATGAAGATGATGATGAGGAAATCCTTGGGTCAGATAATGATGAGCAGGAAGATAGAAAGGATTATTGCAAAGGTAGTTTGAAGATTATTGTAAAAAATTATATCTAGTTTTATATTCTAAATCACAACCTCAAAGGTGGATATCATCCTGTGAAAATTGGTGATCTATTCAATGGGAAATATCATGTTGTCAGGAAGTTGGGATGGGGCCACTTTTCAACTGTTTGGCTTTGTTGGGATCTAGTGTAAGATTTGACAGCTTGAGATTTCATTTTTTATATTATCATCTTGATTTCACTGCACTTAAATCAATTAAAATGATGTATTTCATTTGTTTAGTAAATATTTTGTATATATTGATTTGTAGTTTGAAAAGATTTGTGGCTTTGAAAGTTGTCAAAAGTGCTCAACAATATACTGAAACAGCTCTGGATGAAATAAAGCTTTTGAAATGTGTAAGCATCCTCATAAAAGAATTTGATTTTGTTTTGAAATGACTTGAAGGAATGATTTTTACACGTTTAAGGTTCGAGATACTAACAAAAACCACCCATTTAGAAACAAAACTGTTCAACTTTTGGATGATTTCAAGATTTCAGGAATCAATGGAACCCGTAGGTTTTGCACTACAACTTGAAACAGTCAACAAATGCCTCTCCTAAAATTACTTTTGAGTTTGAGCAATATCTGTCAGGGTGTTTGAAGTTGGAATTTCTTATAAATCTTTCAGATGTTTGCATGGTGTTTGAGGTACTTGGCTGTAATCTTCTCAAGCTCATCATTAGGTCCAACTACATGGGTATTCCAATAGAGAATGTCAAGTCTATCATCAGACAGGTATTGTGCACCCTATTCTGTGTTTCCATGTGTCTGCTTATTGTTTTTTTAAATATTATTTTGTTGTTGATTGTGGTTGAAAGATGAAATGAGAAAATATAATGTAAAAATTACTGCTAGCATTTTCTGGAATTTCTATTTTCTCAAAGGCTATATTTTGAATGTTTTAGTGAGCCATGGTTAGAAAATGAATCATGCTTGTTACTATTAATAACATCTTTTAATAACTTCGTCACATGTGTTATCTCAAAAATACATGTTCATAATGCATATTCAGAGCAAAAGTGTTTCATTGAATTGTGAAATGCTGTGTAATTGGGGCATCAATTGTTTGTATACTAATTGAAATAGGATGACAGGCGGTAGATGCTTTGAAATTTTTTAAAATGTTTTTGTCATTTGTTTGGTAATCATGGAATCACTCCATGTAGACTCTCCAAGGACTGCACTACTTGCACACTGAATGCCTGATCATCCACACGGACATAAAGCCGGAAAACATTCTCCTGTGCGCCGACGAGGATCACGTGCATAAGCTTGCAGCGGACGCCTTCGAGTGGCACAAACTGGGACTGAAGTTGCCAGGATCAGCAAGTGAGTTTTATGTAACGAATGTAATGAGAAGCATGCAGGCTGGATTGTAATGCGATGTAATCAAAGATATTTGATGCTATGTAATTGGAGGCACTCTATGCAAGGATTCTGCAGTGCAGTTCTTTCTATTTTATGCATAGATTTGGTGTGTCTTTCTCTGAGACTAAGGTCTGGATTTGCACGAGCATTTCTGGTACAGTTTTGTACCATCGTAATGTTTTTGGAAAAGTCAGGAGTTTGTACATGTTTGATTAAAAATTGATATACTCACATTTCAGTCAGCACGGCTCCACCCGAGAAAAAAATAGAGGGAAAACTGTCAAAAAACAAAAAGAGGAAATTGAAAAAGAAGAAAAAGAGACACGAAAGATTGGTTGAGATGCAACTCTCTCAGATGCAGGAGGTGCAGCAGAGAAAATTGCAGGTATGTCATGAATGTTGTTTGCAAGAGTAACCATAGTTCAATGAAGATATTGCACAGATATGCATCTCTGCATTTAATATCCACTTTACAAGACGTACTGTGAATCCGTTGTTTAATTATTGGAGTTGTTGTTAATTTTTATTTCCATTCAGTCCATGCATTCCCTCAATGAGGAAATTCTGAGATCTTCGACGCTGTCTATGATCAATAAATCTCAGTCCTTCAACGGAATGCCTTCGCAACAGCAGATGGAAGAGAGCCATGGTCACGCGAGGTACCAGGATGCCGTGGACAGTTGCGGCGATCGACCCGCCACGAAATCTATTAGGCCTTGGAGTGCCATCATGCCCGAGGATTTCAGGGTTTGCAATAATCAGGATCTTCACGGATCCAGCAACAAGAGTTTGTGTAAGTTTGAAATAACAGCATTTTAGTGGTGATGATGATGATGGCTTAAATGGTGATTGCTTTCATTTTACAAACTGCTTTTCTTGAAGTAGTTTAGTTTAAAGTTTTTCTGTGATGTTGTTGGGATGAATCTGAGATAAGATCTATTGTCATGTTAATGTGAGGTTTGGTCTTCTAATCATGACATTCATAGAATGTAATTCTTGAGAACTTAATTGCAGTGGTGATTGATTATGTTAGATAATTAGTTTAACTTCATTCCTCAGCATCTCTTCAGAGTTACGAGGATTATGAAGACGATGATGATGAGGAGGAAGAGGATGATGAGCCAGTTTTGTGTCTTAAACAAACCGCTAAAACACAAAACCAGCATTGGTTTAATTACAAGGAAAGGTCAAGAGAACAGGAAAATAGTCTCGAGCCTACCCTTAACAACATTGACAACAACAAGTTACTCATCAAGGATGAGAACAAGAATGTTGGAAATGATTACTGTAAAACAGCCAAGATTAATTCCAAAGAGACGTCAAACCTAAACAAAAACAGCCAAAATGCGGCAGAAATGTCGGCAGATGTCGCCAAGAAGAATAAAAATCAGGCCGACAACCTTCCATCATTCGTCAATGGAAGGTTTTATGATCAAAACGAGAACATAGATGCCATTACACAGAATTGCTTAACCAAAACTTCTGATGGTAAAAATGTTGTCAAGAACCAGCGAAATTTTAACGACCCGCCAATAGTTCCTCAAGAGAAATTGGGACCGGGCAGTGTTCAGCAAATGAACACCAATGCAAAGGCAACGAACGGCATGCAGTGCAAGACCTCCGTTACGGAGATGAACGCATCAAAAACTCAAAAAGTTGCAACCGGTGCCCCAGAGTCCTTGGAAGCTGTGAAAACCGGTGGTTCCTCTGAATTTGTAGGAGGACAGGAGAGTAAGAAGAGTAAAAAAAAGAAAAAAAAGAAAAAGTCACCAACATCACCTCCAGTTGAAGATGTGACTCACTCACCTAACAAATTTTCTGCCAGTAGTTCACCTAGCAAGCAAGATAACTCCAAAGCATCAACGGAGAAAACAATTGAGAACAGTTTGAAGATGGCTGATGCTGGTCCGAAACCAGCTGCCATCAATGATCCCAAATCTACCACCATTGGTTGGCATTCTTTGAAAACAATTGAAAATATGCAATCAACATCTCCACTAAAATTATTTTCTATTGTAGGCTCAGCTTTAAACCAACCCGAGAAGCACAGGTTAGATCCAGTGCGAGATGTTTTCGATGTTCCAGTAAAGATTGCTGACCTAGGAAATGCCTGTTGGACAGTTAGCCTTTGTTTGTTCTTTCAAACATTAAGCTGTCAATCATGAAGATGATTGAAGAATTTTAGTGGGAATAGATTGAAAACTTGTTTCTCTGAATAATAATAATTTTATAACATTCACTTCAGTATCACCACTTCACGGACGACATCCAAACACGGCAATACAGATGCTTGGAAGTTCTGATCGGTGCGGACTACGGCCCGCCGGCAGATATCTGGAGCACGGCTTGCATGGTTTGCAATGATTGGCTGCCTCATTTATTAATTGCAATGGTTTTTAGACTTATTATAATGGGACTTGTAGGCTTTCGAGTTGGCTACAGGAGATTATTTGTTTGAGCCACACTCAGGACCCGGTTACTCGAGAGATGAGGACCACCTCGCTCATATCATTGAACTCCTTGGTCCTATACCTCCCCATATCGCACTCTCAGGAAGATACTCAAGAGAATATTTCAATAGCAGAGGTAATAATGATTTCTACAGACATTTTGGGAAATTATGAATTGTAATCTTCTCAATTTAACGTTCACACATTCATGACTGCATTGAAGAGTTTAGAGCCGAGATGAGACAAATTTGCAATCTTGTTGCAGGCGAACTCCGACACATTAACGGACTGAAGCCTTGGGGTCCTTACGACGTCCTTGTCGAAAAGTACGGATGGGATCCCGAAGATGCCAGATCCTTCGCTAATTTCCTCATTCCCATGCTGGAGTACAATCCGAGCCTCAGGGCATCAGCTGAGCAATGCCTGAGAAACCCTTGGCTGACAGGAGAGAAGAACAATTCACCTTCTCACTTCTTAAGCGAGAGCTGGAGCAGCCTGGAAGATGATAATTCTCTGCCACCCCCATTCGTCGCTCATAAATGGTCACCACAATAATCCTCATTTATCGTTTATTGTCTGCTATGAGATGTATTTTCTAGAAAGTGTTTTCACTAAGTCACCTAAATATATTCATAATTTATTGTATTTTTTGTAAAGTAACTTATTTCTTTTTTTTAATGTTTCCTTTGAAAACATATTGAGTTCAATTATGAAATATTTTGTAACGGCCATCATTTAATGGTTTGTCATTTTTAATAAAGCTAGTAACATCCCATATTATATTGGAGAGTTCTTTTTCTGAATAATAAACTTGAACTGAGATAATTATTCAGTTGCACACTGAATCGCACTAAAAGTCACAGTGTGCAGCTGGTTAATGGGGAAATTTTATTTATTGACGTCTTTTAAACGTTTTGGGTTTATGATGCTGAAGAATTAGATGTTGCATTTCGATGACATTGTTCTAAATTTAGGACACCCGTCTCCTACAGGTGCTCAGCACTTGATGGCTGCCCCAAGAAATTTGGGCACCTTTCTCCTCCCCCGCCACCTCCTCCTCCTCCTCATCACCATCCACCGGACTGGGATGACGACAAACTGCTCATGTGCCAGCACCGCTTTCTGCGCCAGAAACAGCACGAGATCGAGCAGAGGAGGCTGGAAATGATTCAGAAACAGCAGGAAGATGAACTCTACCAGCAATTCCTCGAACAACAACAGCAGCAACTCTGCAAGGACAAGACTCCTATTGACCCCCAGGTTTTTCAGAAGGGCATGAGGCAGTTGCAGGAGATGAGGCTCATCATGTTGACCAAGGAGAACAATGCCCAGCCCAACGATTCTGAACTCATTTCGGACGACGACGAAGACGTTTGCGAGGAGGATTTTTCAAGCAATTCCCCGGCCGAAGAACGACAGTCCGGTTTCTGTCTGACCCATCCCAAATTAATTCATCATCCAGAACCCCTTTGTCTCGAATCAGAATTCAGTCAGCTACTGCATTGCTACAAAGATGATGCCATCGAAGATCAAGAAATCGATGCTGGAGCCAGATATAAAGGGGAACGTCAGAGGAGGCACTCGGATCTATAGCAGAAGGTCGATAGTAATCCTCGGGGCATGTATTTTAAAGTATGTGGAGTAATGTGTTTCATGCTTTGCTCTTCTTTGTTGTATATATGCATCTCAAAACAATAATCGGTCACAAAATGCATGTACATAACACGAGGGATATTCGTCTTTGCTTATCAGATACACCTGACTAAATTCATTCATAAGTGATCATTGAATGTTCCACAATGTCCTTTGTGATGATTTCTACAAGGATGATGAAAATGGTCTTGAGCTATTGTAACCAACCTTTGATGCCAATATTCAATCCTCACTAACTTAGTTAGAACATCACTGCATCCATCATCAACCTAGCATGCATGTGTTTACTTTCTGTGGAAGTGCTTGGAAGCCAATAGTTGGTATCAACATCGCTTAAAAGCTTTATGTTTTTTCTTTATGCCCTTTGAACCTAATATTAGAATGAATTTTTTGAATTTGCTCTATTTTTAAGATAATTGGTGTGCTGCACAAATGTAATATGCTAAACAGGTCGCCCCACATATGGGTTCTTACATTGGGTTGACTTTGTTGGTTGATTTAGAATAATGTTATAATAATTATTTATTGAGGATGTTTCAAACATTCAAAGATTTTCTTTTATCCCCAAAAAACTGCAAAGCTTCATTTATGTTTAATTAGGATCTTAGATTTCTTTCTGAACAAGGAGAAGTTCTGCCTAGTTATGTTTTCTTTCTGTTTCCTTATGTTTGTCAGAAATGTAATTTGTTGAAATTTCTTTGGGATCATCATCCTTCAATAATCATTTTACGGCATTCATTCTTTGCTATATTTTTCAGCCATAGTAATCTCTTAAGTTTCAAGTCTGAACTGTGGCATGCTACTAAGTGACTAAAGAAAATTATAATTCACTTCGTATTCATATGCATGATGTTGGTTTTTATTTTCATCTTTCAAGCTTTTATCTCATTGTCCGCGCCCCTGCCGAAATATGTGAGGTCCCGATGTCACTTTAAATTGCGACCAAATGTAAATTTAACCAATAACAGGTAATAGTTCTACGGTGATGATCATTTTGTTCCACGTTTTTGATATTTATTTTTTGATTATTACCTCGGCACACTTTTCATCGGTCTCCTTATCTGCTCAAAATTCCTTTCCTCGTGCTCACCTCCTTAATTTTGAGTTGGGTGATTTTTCTCATTTTTGGTATCTTGCATCGTAAGTTTTGGATTCCGAGTTTCAGTTGGTCCGAGATGGTCTTCAAAACATTATAACGGGCAATAATTGTTTGCTAGAGCACTTTCGCCGGTCTCATAAAGTATCAAAATTATAAAAAAACAATTTAAAACCTTTTGCTTAGATTCTATTTTCTGTTTTCAATGCAATGTTGTTGCTCCTTCAAGTTTCCTTTGAATGAACCAACGAATTTATTTTTGTCCAACTTCATGATGTTAAAGAAATTGTTCTTAATTCACTAAAGTCTCAGTTCCTCAAAGACTACTCCCCCCCCTCAAGTGATTGCCTGATTTTTGACTCCCTTTGAAGGATTTGTTGAGAAGAATGTTCTCAAGAATTTCTCTTGTCTCTATGTATCCTTACATTTATGCTTAGGAAATTTTAAATAGAGCATGATAGTTGATTGGCTTTTTAGATTTTTTTTTCTCTAATATTAATAGCCAACATTTCAAGAGAATTTTGCATATGATGGCTTGGAGGCAAACATTTGTCATTGATTGAGGTCATTTTAATGAGTTAGGATTTTGAAAATTTATATGGTGAACTCGTATAAATTGCCGCTTTAAAGTTGTTCAAGATACTCTGCCTTTCTTAGCTAGTCTTTTAATAAATTCCATCATCTCCAAATTTTGGAGTCTTGAAGAGCTTTTTCCTTCCTCGTTTATTAATTTCGCTTGCTTGTGTGGAGTGGTGCGATGACAACGTGGTCCGTCGCTCTATGTATCCATGCGTCGCTTTTACAACTCACGTGGAGGATGACATCTTAAATTTAGTTCCACTTTTAGGCAATCAATTTTATGCTTCCTGGTCAACGTATCTTTACAATTATCAAATGTTTTCTTTTTTCGAGTTTTACTCACGGTCCTATAAAGGATTTCTGATTAGAATGCAAATCTAATTTCAACAACTGATGGCCGTGAACAGCTGTAGTGATGTGTTTTTCAAATCAATATAAACTACAACTTGTAGGTTTGTTTCAATTTATTTAAAGTCGTTTTGCCACAATTCTGACTAATACAAACATTTTAACTGTTTAATAATCATAAATGTATATACATAAACTAACTTTTTATAACAATTATTGTCTAATATGAAATACTCTTTAAAGCATGTTTCTATTTGCAGTTTAGGGTCCTTCCAATACATTTTGTTGAGTCCTCATGGCACATCCTGACCAATTTGATAGCTTTAAGCATTTCTATGTTAGAAATAAACAATTAACCTAATCGTTTAAGGTCTTATGAGGTAATAATTATGACCAATTAAAAGTTTAAAGTGAAGATAAGTGATCCTAATCGAGTACTATATGTGTTTAATTCATTTCATAAAGGATGCCAGGGGATTTGTGCCTAACTTGAAATATTTTGAGCTTCCTGACCGGCTCTTACTACCATTATTTCTCAGTTTGCAGCAAGTCAGCCAAGGTTGGGGAATACACAGCAGACAACATCGAGCAGATATAGATTCCGAGTGACAAGTTCTACAAAATAACGAAAAAAATAAAACATGAAATGAGTAACACAAACGAAAGGTTATATTTTATGAGCTGATAAGTATTAGCCGGATGATCGGAGCATCGTGTTAAAGGCCCTCGTACCAATGTTCCTAGTTCTTAGCTGTTATTGCTTTTTGTGATCTTGCCTGAGTTCAAACGTTTGCGTAAACGGTTGTTGCGTCTCTATTGTCAGTTTTGCTAATCGACGACACATTGCAACAAGTAGGAAATTGTTAAGGTAGAAATTTATTATATAAAAAATAGAGCGAAATCAATATGAAAAGTCATATACTTTAAAGTACACTTTTAATTATAAAAATAAACACGTAAAAGAATATGGTATTAAGTATTAATTACAAGTAATGTGATTAACTTTATTAATTGACAAATTACGATTATTTTGTATAAACATTTATTTTAAATGTAAAATGAACTCTTACTTAATATAACGGCAATTCATTAACTTCTTTTTGTAATGTAACAACTTGATGGCGCGCTCTCTGAACAATAAGATTTGGTTCACGGTTTTAGCTTAAATTAGTAGGGACATTCTTTGAGCGTTAAAGGTTTGTTAACTTTATACAACCATGATCTGCAAAAGAACTTTTACGTTCAATTTCCTTGTGTCGAGGGTTTATAACTCCTCGGGCCTATAAATATGCATTACCACATTAAAAGGATATTATCATTAAGTTTATCAGATTCGGCAGATGTGTTAGGCTAAAGTAAAGAGAAATTACTTAGTTACTAACTAAGCTAACGTGCTACAATTCACATCGGTTTTTAGCAGTAATTGATTGCGATTGTTTAATCCATTTCTCAAGGAACATGTCTGAACCCCCAAAATCAGGAAGGGGAGGTGGGAGAGGGAGCCTTCTAAAGCTAGTAAATGAATTGCAGAGAACACCTGGCACAACTCAAGAACCGTATGAGACCTCTAGCTCTGTTGAGACTTTGCAGGTTCAATTAATGAACTAAAATTCTATTTGATTATAATATTTGATCTTCATTAAAGCTTTTGCACTAATTTTTAGCCAAAGCGATTTGGTCGTGGAGCGGCATTGAAATTACTTCAACAGCAAATGGCCATGAAGGCAGAGGTTGGAGGAGATGCTGGCAGGTGTCAGCCAAAACCTGGAATAACTGAAGAGGTTATCAGAGAAGGTAAGATCTTATTTCCATATTAGGTGATCACTTACTAGATACTGTCACGTTTCTTTGTTATCTTTGTTTTTATTCTTCCGCTAAAAATCTTATTTTTAATTCACATTTGCCAATGTAAATCTACACGGCTGTTTGTTAAAAAAATTGTCTGAAATACTCATAAATAAATTTAAAGCATTTGTGCTTATAAGGCATTCCACAGGTTGGTAGAGGTAGAGCATCTATGTTGGCACAGGCATTGTCGAAGGATCCTTTGCAAGGGTTTGCTCCTCAGCTGGCTTCAGCACTGTGAGTTTCCATGTGTTCGTGGTGCTTTAAAATAATTAAGTTGTTAATTATTTACTTGTTTTGCAAATTTTCAATTTTACTGTGTAATTATCTTTTAATAATTTATTTACTAACGCAAATTAGAACCTGAAATTGATTTATTGCATATAAATGACATTGATTAATTTGATAGTCCCCAATCAAAGGTTCAACCAATGACGTTTCCCTCGAAGGATAAACCTGCCCCTGTCATCATGATGGGCTCTGAAGGGAAAAGGTGCAAAATTTGATCAAATGATTTAAATTTTAACATTGCATGATTAAATATTGCTATTGTATTATTATCAGAACATTAGTTATGTCTAAAATGTAACTAATCGAATGCATGTGGAATCATTTCGCACATTTAGAGGCCTTCGAATCACAATTGTTTTTATTCCAGTTGTGAGTTACTTGCCAACTTTATTGCACTCCGATGTTCCACGAAAGGAGTTTACCAGTACCACGTGGACTTTGAGCCGATGACAGACTGCAGGTCGATGAGGTCGCGCATGATCCAGGAACACGTTTCCACCATCGGAGACACTAATGCATTTGATGGATTCAATCTGTACCTGCCAAAAAGACTCGAACAGAACGTAAGTAATTACATTTATTATATTATATATAAAATTATATTTATATTAAGTAATTATATTTATCATCTCTTTTTCATCATCTGATTAATCGAGCTGCAAGTTGTTATTTTTAATTTAATATTTAAGCCGACCACAGTAAAAAACACGAGGTCATCTGACGGGGTCGAGGTATCAATCACTATGAACCTCGTCAAGGTGCTCGAACCTGAGGACTGCATACACTTGTACAACATCATTTTCAAGAAGTTTGTTTTTTCCCCGACCATTTGCCTTCCTAATACCACTTGCAGAGCGATCAATAAAATGATTCATTCGTGAATTCCTTTCAGGGTGATGTCAAAACTCAGCATGGCTCAGATCGGAAAGAATTACTTTTTACCTGCAGGAAAAACTTTACTGCCTCAGCACAAGTATGCTCATTATGCTTATTATTAATTAATTCTAAACTTTACCGCAGTTGTTTTAACATTGACTAGTGAATTGAACGATAATGTCATTAATTTTGATCAAAAAGATTGGAAGTTTGGCCCGGTTACGTGACGGCCGTCTCGAACTACGAGGGGGGAGTCATGCTGAACATGGACGTTTCCCATAGAGTGCTTAGGACTCAGACTGCGCTCGAACTCATGTTGGTGAATTTGAGTTTCTAACTAACTAATATTAATAATAAATAATAATAATAATAATCTATCCTTACTCACGAACACAGCTTTCCATTTTGTAAACACTGACGTTTTCTCCTCAGAATCGAACTCCTGAGCAACTTCCGAGGCAGCAGTAGAGACGATGTGCACAAACTGCTCATTGGCAACATGGTCCTCACACGCTACAACAACAAAGTGTACAGAGTCGACGACATCAACTGGAACATGACTCCAAAGTCAGAGTTCAAACTGTACAATGGAGAGACCATGACATTTGTGGAATACTACAAGTAAGTAAACAAGTAGTTTCAATAAATAACTGTTTTGTTTGTTAATTATTTTAATTATGGCTGATTATATTATTATGTTTGTTGTGATTTCTGTTCTTATGTTGTTGTTAATGCTAACTTAGGATGTTAACTTTAGGATGCTATTTGTCTTACCAGTAAATATGTGCACACATTTTTTCTTTATCATTGTTTAACTTGTAAAGCAGTTATTAGTAAATAAATATTTTCAAGCTTCTAACTATGAAATGCTCACCAGGAAAATGTACAACATAAAGATAGAGGACCATGAACAGCCCCTGCTCATAAGCATCCCCAAAAAGAGGGGGGAGGATTCAAGGGTCAGTGACGTTTACATTTACAGGAGTTTTTTTTGTTTCAATTATTTTATTTTTTTATTTTTGTTTTAGAATCTTCCTGACATGATCTGCTTGGTGCCAGAACTTTCCTACATGACCGGTTTGACAGACGTCATGAGAAACGATTTCAAAGTCATGAAGGTTGTTGGCATTGGTTTTGACTTAAAATGGCACTGTATTTAGTTGTGAAAGGAGGTTAATTCTTGGATGCACATCTATTATCATTGAAACATTCTGTTATTTTTCAAACAAAAAAAAAAACCATTTTAAATAGATTTAGATTTTTATATTTGACAATAATTCATTAGGGGTTCAATTTTAATTTCTGCATTCACAGGAGCTGGCTTACCACACCAGACTGACACCTATGCAGAGGCATGCCTCCCTGAAGAAGTTCACATCGAACGTAAACAGTGTCTCCGAAGCCAGACACGAACTTGAGAGATGGGGTTTCGCCCTCGACACAGACATAATGGAGGTTAGAGATTGATGGCCCGGGTAACGGTGCTGGATGGATTATTATCATTGAGTTCGTGCAATTGACAGATTCAGGGGAGATGTCTCAATCCAGAAACCATCCTTTTTGGCAACAGAGAAGTTTCAGCGGGTCCTGAGGCCGACTGGTCCAGAGCCATCACGAAGGCTGCTGCGTTGAGTGCTGTAGGTTTTTTAGTTAATTTGAATTGATTTAAATATTTGCATTTAATGTGAATCTTGGGTTTATTTAATTTTACAGTAGTGTAACTTTTAACATTTTTTTCCAGGTTGATCTTAACAATTGGTTACTGGCAGTCACCAATAGGGACAGTCAGAAAGCCATGGAGTTTGTATCAATGTACCAACAGTGCTCCAGAGACATGGGCATCAATGTTGGAAAGCCCACTATGGTCCTTCTCGACAACGACAGAATGGCCACTTATGTCAACGAGATCGGAAGCCGGATTACCGACAGAGTGAGTGAGAAGTTTTGTGACACGATACTCTCATTGTCCTTACTAAGCATAAATCATTCCAGTTGAATACACAATAAATGTGATGGCATTGCATAATTCTTACAGGTCCAAATGGTTGTGGTGATATTTCCAACCCAGCGAGAGGACAGATACAACGCCATAAAGAAGATCTGCTGCGTGGAAAAGGCCATTCCATCCCAGGTGATCAACGTCCACACCCTGTCAGACTCAAGGAAGTTGAGAAGTGTCACCCAGAAGATTGCTCTGCAGATCAATTGCAAACTCGGAGGGGAACTGTGGGCCGTCAAGATTCCAACTGTTAGTTTATCTTTATTTTTTTGTGTGTAATCTTTGTATATTTTATTGACAATCAACTTTATTTACGATGTTAAAATTTTGTGATTCTGTGTGCAAGAATGAGAATGTGATGTTTTAGAGTGGATACCAACACTGTTTGCTATAGATTTGGATGATTAATATCTTTTGTATTATTCAATCTTTTAAGTGCTTTGCATATCCAAATAGAATGTGAAGTCAATCTATCATTTACATAGCTTCCCAATTGTAATGTGGTTTTTGAATTCATCAAGATATATAACTTGCTGCTACAAAAAGTTAAATACTGCTTATAAAATAATTTAAAAAAAACACATTTTCTTTCAGAAATCCTTGATGGTTTGTGGAGTGGATGTTTATCACGATCCTGGAAGAATGAGATCCTCAGTTGTTGGCTTTGTGAGCAGCCTAAATACCATGTGCACTAGGTAGGCACAGAGTAATTAATGAGTTCAATGAACTCTTAAAGTGCGTAATTAGTTAAATCATGTATGCTTCATTAATATTAACTTACTGCTACACTAACATTCCTTCGTAAAGGTGGTTCTCAAAAGCAAGCAAACAGGAACCAGGTGAGGAGTTGGTCAATGGTCTGAAAAGTTGCTTCGTTCACGCCTTGAGGAAATATTATGAAGTCAACCACGAACTTCCTGGTACATGCCTTGATTTGTATTTGTATTTATTACAAGTATAAAAATACCCAAGCAAAATTTGTTTCAATAAGTGTAAAATATGCATTTTCTGTAGTATAAGAATAACAATATATCAATGACAATAATATTAATAATAAATAGTGGTATTAACAAAAAGTCCCAATGTAATTCAATAATTAACATTAAAATTATATATATTTTAGCAAAAATAGTCATCTACAGAGACGGAGTCGGGGACGGTCAGTTGAGAGTAGTCAAGGATTACGAGGTGGAACAACTGAGGGAGTGTTTTGAGAACTTCAGCGAGTTTAATTACCATCCTAAGTTGGCCGTCGTTGTTGTCCAGAAGAGAATAAATGCCAGGCTGCTTGCAAAAGAGGTCTGTAACAAACTCAACTTTAAAACATTATATGTCTTAGTACAGTTAGTAGTAGTAATAATAGTTGTTATCCTAAACCCTCTTAATAAGCTACTACAAAATTGATATTAAAAATAATTCATTCCATTGATATCTGTTAGATTTATACTGAACACCTATTAACATTAATTAGTTAATTAATAATTAAAACTTGTAGATGGGTGGAGAGTTGGGCAATCCTCCTCCTGGTACCATTGTCGATCACACCATCACAAGAAGAAATTGGTTTGTTTTCGCTACCTTGTAAAATTTCTGCCTAACTGATTAAAACTTATAATGTACAAATGAAATGCCAGGTACGACTTTTTCCTGGTGAGTCAACACATCCGTCAAGGAACCGTCTCTCCGGGTCACTACGTCGTTGTCTACGACGACATCGGTTGGAAGCCAGACATCATGCAAGCACTCAGTTACAAGCTGACACACCTGTACTACAATTGGCCGGGTACAATCCGTGTTCCAGCCCCCTGTCAAGTGAGTATAGCATACAGCATTGTGTTGCATGTATTAACTATCTTCATTAACTAATATCTAATGCTTCCTAACACCATGCTTTCTTTTAGTATGCTCACAAGCTTGCCTACCTCGTCGGACAGAATATCAAAGAAGAGCCAAGCAGTCACCTGAGTGAAAAATTGTATTTCCTTTAGTCAGCTTTGGTTTTAACAAAGGGCAAATTGTTTGCTATAGAATGCATACTCAGCATAAGATGTTTGTATGTGGATGGCAAGAGAATGCATGCCTAATACATTTGCTTGTCTAACAATCTTGTCATACATTTGTGAAGCTCTTTTTGATGTAAATAAAAGTTGAGAACCCAATTTCATTAGCTTCAACCAGGACACCATTAAAATGCAGATCGTGTTTATTTCCAGGCATGAAACATCTATTTAAGTATCTTGATTTGTGTTGAAATAACTAACATGCTGAATTGCTTTCCGAATAAATCATTAACAATAACAGTTGAACAATTCAATTTAAAAAGGCATTAAATGCTTAAAATATTGACATTATTTGGGTCCTGTGTAATTTATATAGAGTCATGTTGTTTTTTAATTATATATTTTTTTATTTTATTTTTTATTCAAATGCAACTTAATCAACTCAATTGACAAAATAAATGAATGAGTGCAAGGGTGATAACACAAAAGAGATCCATCTTGGCAAGAGACCTTGTTGAAATTGAGTTCCGCGGATGCTTGAGCGAATTGAGGTAAGATGGAAATGCAAATAACAAAACTAAGGTACATCGTTTGCTTTTGGGCTCTTAGGTATCTGACATTCGAGGCAGCCGAGTGGAAATTTTGATGCGCAAGTGACATTTCAATTTGAGTGCTTCACTCCTTTGTGATCGTTGGAGTGTTTCTCCTCCATTGCCAGACTTGGTTGTCTGCGCCCATGCACTTCTCCATTTCCAGTGTCTTTAGGTTTTTGTAAATTGTAAGGCACAATCTGGTGATAACGTGGTAGATTGTTTGGTCCTGGAAAGTATTTCGAACTGCTTGAGAATGTCGTTTGAGAATGGTAACCGGCAGTTTAATATGCCAAATGATGAATATTCTTCGTGAATGGATTATCATATTAATTGGCTGAATATCTAAACATCAATCAAATGATAATGAATAAATGAAGTCATACAACTATATTTGGGGGGCAGGTTTAGATAGATAATGGATAGTTCTAATTACAATTAAAAAACGAGAATGATAGTCTATGTTTCTCACTGGTTTGTATTGCCATTCCTGATTTCCTTTCAGCCCGTGGCAAGGAAATATTTTCACACCATTCCCAGCATAATCCAGGCAGGCTCCCTCGGAGTTCTCCACATAGATTTCATTCGTTTTTGTCAGGTACCACATCTGAGAATGACAAATGGATGATTTAAAACGAAATTAATAAAATGCAAGGAGCCTAAAATAAAATTTTAAATTAAGCCTAAAAAACAATAATGGCACTAATAAATAAACTAAAACTGATGAGACAGATTCAGCGCTACATTATGTGCCAATATCTTACTCTCCAAAAAGTATTGCCGGTGCCAAATTACCTGCGAAGGGCGATGTCCAAAGCAAGCGGATGCTTTGACTAAGGTTTCATCACTCGCTTTCGCGAATGTTGCCTCAAGGCACACAGGCTCTCTGCTTTTTGGATCAACAAGCTTTGATTTGATCTGTGAGCAACAGCAGAAAACAATTACAATTGCAATTTAACATTTATATGATCTGTCTGATGAGGTCAAATTTTAAAATGCTTTAAAATTTGGAACACACATGTGGCTTAAAAAGTTAATAGTTCTATGTTCGTGTTTAAGATTTTCTGAATATGTTCACCTCTCCGATTGCAAAGGAATTGCCAGGAACAAACTGCTCTGGATAAATGTTATCCAAATACCACTGGAATGACTTGCATTGCAGACTTTTCCTGAGAGCAACTCGTTCTGATATATCACCATAATCTCCCTGAATCAAAATGAATTCACATAACGTTTTAAACTTCTGCTGAAGCACTTTTCCATATCTGTGATGCTGAATGTATTATAACAAGGTGTTCATCATAATAATTGCTATGTTTATATTATTAATGACTCGGTCTAAAACATTAATTAGTTAGTTATAGTAATAATAATAATAATAATAGTTAATTTATAAGAGCATAACTTAATATTAAAATACCAGGTGGTGGGAGATCTTTTGGAAGTAATACTTGCTATAGTCGTCCATCCATACCAGGGCAGTTCTTACGGAGTTCCTCCTGACAGCATCTGCCACTGTCCACTTGTAGGGACTTCTTTTCCGGAACACGTGGCCGACGTGCGAGCACTGGATTATCTCCAGAGATCCCCCACACATCCATATCTTCAAATATGCAACAAATTTAGTAAAAGTTGTTTAAGGCATCTTTGAGTGTGATTTTATTATATTTTGATTTCACATTCATCTATTACTTGTCGCTGCCTCTTGTTGAAGTATTTTCAAAAACTTAAAATAATAAATTAATAATGTTTTTAAATTAATCAGCATTTAATAAAAAAAATTATCGATAACATATTAAATGAAATTATATCTTAAATGAAACAAAATTCGATAGATCCATTGACATGCAGACACAATACGTATTTACATATTACTAAGTGAAAGTTTCAGTTGCCCACCCTGAACGACAGCTCCAGGTTTTCACCTCCCCAGACTTCCATGCCGGGATCATAAGCCCCGATTCTCTCAAAATATGTCCTGCTTATTGAAAACAATCCCCCTGCCATGGTTGGGCTCCTGAAAATTAACAAAAAAGTGGAATTTAAAACAAAAAATTCAAAAATCAATCAATGACGTAAGAGCTGAAGACGATCTTTGCGTCCTTTTAAGTCTCAACAAATCTCCCTGCACAACTAATAATTAAGATAAAGATAATAATTCTGATGATGGGTAAAATCCTTATCCTTAAAATTGAATAAACCTGCTTGGAACTTTTAAAGTTTTCAAAGTCAATTTTTGATAATTACTAATTATACTAAAATAGTAAAAATTAAAAATGTAATACTTAAAATAAATAAGATAAAATTACCGCAAGTGGCAGTTTATTTCATAAAAAAAATCATTTACTCGACAACACCTTCGCGGTCTACAGAACTACCTGAGAGGTTCAATTTCGCTTTTTCTTTTAGCAGCGACATTGTGGGGAATGGCGTGCCAAGTGAATTGAAGACTCCAATCAAATCCACCTAGGTTGGTGATGGAGGCTGGGCCAAACAAATACTTAAAGTTTCCTTCGTCAATGACATCAATGACCGGAGTCACGATGTGCGTCTCGTCTTCCTGGATTCTTTTCAAAAGAGGCTGCAACCATCCTGTTTGAGCACGAAATGAAGTTATTAAGGATCAAAAAATCATTTAAAAATAATGTGATGTTAGAGATTATATATCAAAAAAAAAGGTAATACAAGATAATTTATGGTGCTCTACAAACGCACGTATCATCAATCTTAAAGATCTGATAACTGACTTCCTTGTTTATTTAACTATTTCTTAGCTAGGTGATGACGACATGCAAAAGTTGGACTTGCCTTTCGTGCATTCGCAGTGAGAATCGAGAAATGTAAGGACGTCTCCGGTTGCCTTGGCTGCACCGATGAGTCGTGCCCTGATTAAGCCCTGCCTCTTGCTGGCTCTGAGGATTTTCACTTTGCTGAACTGGGACATGTACCTGTCCAGCTGAACACCCAAATGATCTGCAATGTAAGTGTAGATAATAATAACAATAATAACAACAATTGACAGATAAGAGTAACAACAGCAACAACAACAACAATAATAATAATTAAACTTGACCAATTCATAATAATTAACTATAGTGCAAGATAATAAGTAAAAATAATTATTACTATAAAAGATAAACTTGCACTTATGCATTAACCAATGCAACAGAAACTAGGCTGGCTATTTGTAGCCCAGTTGTCAAGGATCTCACTTTGACTCCATTAGGAGTGCAAATCCTAATCTCATCACAAGAGTCACTACCCAAAAGAATAACGATCAATTCAACTGACCTCGAATTATTTCAACGAGACTTAAATTATAAATAGTTACTAATAACGAAAACAATGTCTGTTTCCTACCTCTGTCGGAAAAGTCATCCACAAGGATGATTTCTTTGATCAGTTTCGGAGGAGACCTATCAAAGACACTGTGAACGGTTCTCAGAAGAACGTTCCAATCCTCGTTGTGGAAGATGATGATGACGGATGTGTCGATCCGGACATCGGTGTAATCTTCTTCCTTGCATCTGACATGGTACATTGCATTCAAAGTTGTTTATTTAGATATAAATAAATATATAAACAAATATATAATAAAAATAAATATATAAACAAAAAAGTAAATAATTAATTACTAATCCATTTCACTTTAAACACAAATTAGTGCAATCTTACAGCTCGTCTCTTGGATCAGTGAGGCTTCTGTGCAAAGAAATTCTGTCGCTTGCATAGCCATTGAAAGCATTTTCTTTCCACGACTTGTCGTACTTTAGTTTTTCATCTGGCGTCAGTAACGAGGCATTTACAATGTAAGCAATCCCATGTTCACCTGAGAAATTGTAATGAACACATGCCTTTGAAAAAAATTATCATGATGGTAAATCCCACAAAAATTGGAAAGTGCAGATTTATAATTATAACACACATGACATGGAGAGAAAATCAACTCAATTTCAATAGAAAATATTTGAAACTAATAATTAAATATTATTTTGAATTGACAAATGAAGCCATTCATACCTGGTGCATTGGGATATTCTGGTTCTTCAGGAGTGAATAATTCCCACTTGGGATGTATAAGACCCTTGCCAATGAGGGCCTTTGTTTCATTATCCAAGCTTTCATATTCAATGACATTTTCCAATTTTTTGTCATTATTTCTAATTGTGAAACCTAAACTTTGAGCCTCGTTTAGCAGTTTATGACCCTTGATAAACCTGCGTTGCAGTTCTGCATCCCTGGAGTTCAAGCTATATGATGCCAAATTGCCATAATCTAATCCTGGTCTTTTTGTTAATGAAGGATTTATTTCTTTTTCCACAATAATGCTAGACTGAATCCGCAAAATGATCAAACATGCTATCCAGAAGAAAGTTCCAACAAATGCAACCTTGATAAGCAATCTCCTAGTCTTCCTAAGCATCTGGAAAATAAAAAAATTGAATGTATAATGCGGATCTGTGTTTGAGGACTTATACCCATACTTTCCTGGCAAGTAATAAAAAGTTTAATTACTGGTAAATGGTGTTTTACATCAGTTCAAAACAAATGCCACAATTCACTTGTAGCCAAACAATTTTTCATTAACTTATTGTTATTTCTTCTTATTTTATGCAGATGTAGAATAAACTTCAGCAGGATGTAATTTAACTAACAAAAAATTACATGATAACATGATATTTATACTGAATTTAAACTACAAAAAGATAAACAAAAATAAAATTCGCATAACATCCAGGCTGAGATCGAGGTATCATTTGCTCAACCTGTTTGTTTCGGTGTGAGTCGGCGATTACAAAGCGCGAGAACCCATCTTGAGAAATGCATTGTCAAAGTATGGTTTTCAGCATCTTCTATCAATAATAAATTTGTTTATGTAGCAAAAATTGTACATGTTTTCTAAATTTAATCTAAAAGTTAAATATAGTTTTTAACTTATACTTGTAAGCTGGAAATCGATATTCATTGATTACCCTTCTTTTGCCCAAGTAACATTCAGGGATAAAATACGTGTTAGCGAAATATTTACATTAATCGATATTTATTGATTACCCTTCTTATGTCTTTCAGGAATAAAATACGCATTAATGACAAATTGATATTAATCTTTAAATGAATAACTATGGAAAAGGGTATTGCTTAACGAGGAAACATACAAATTGCGATGATTTAGCTTGTCTACCATGGTTTCATTCTGAGACTCAACAATTCTCATGAAAGAAGCAAGTCCTCGCTCAAACCTCAAAATGTCCTATTTTTTCACCCACTGCCCTTCCTCTGAATGATGAGCCTGACAATATAATATAAATTCTTTTTCGATATACCAATTTACTGCTATTATCTCTGCATAAATGAGTATTTTTCACGTTTATAACTCACGATTCCGCTTTTGGGAATTAAATGTCATTTACCTCTTTTACTGCAAAAGTGAGCTGTGAAACTTCAGCTGTGAAGCAGAGCTCAACATTCATTCGGCAGCAAAATTAAATGTCTCTTCTTCGGATGAAATTAATGACTAGTCGAGAAGCTACTAAAATTTTTAACATGTGGCATGAACTTTACAAATAATTATTTTTTCGGGACGAAAAGATGTTTGTATATAATTCTTTTCATAGAAAGACTAAGCTAAAAATGACGCACTTATGAACAGCTATATCTGTAATAAGTGGACAAGTGCCTATCACACCTGAAAAATATTTGCCTCGCAAGCTAATACACTTCAAACACTTGATGGGCGCTGCTATCCAAGCAACGAATCCATCAATAGGCTTGATAACTCTTTATTCATCCAAATACATTAACCTTTTGTCAACAGCATTCTGATTCTAACCAAAATGGATACCTTGCCCTCAGATATTCGGATTCTCATCAAAAAAGCCTCAGGTAAAGAGTGCGAATATGCTAAGTATATCTTTAAATCTGTAAAATTTTTATTATTTCAGAATGGCCACAGCCACACAATCTGAATCATATTAAACCAGCAGATGGAAAACCGTGTGGCTCCACTAATAGCCAGCATGTGCTGCCAAATACCGATCTTTTTCCTTTCTCTGAATTTATCTCCAAATATATGGCGAGATTAATTTTTGAAGATTAATATATACAATTATTTGCAACATCATTTTAAAACAATTTCTATAAAAATATGTAGAATGGACCTTTTGAGTTTTATGAAGAACCAACCAAAAAGCCGCTTTTATCAAAATTACCTCAATCTCACGTTCTTGGGGCTTTGGAAGTCTCTAAAATTGTGAGAAATTTTGAGTGCTTGTTAACGTCCTATTTATTATATATATTCGACTAAAATACAATTGCAGGTAGTAGTCCTAACAACAGGGAATAATTTGAACCAAGCAGAACAGCGCCTATGGAGCGATTACATATCGTGCAGAAGTATTTCTTGCCAAGAATTAAGGGACGAGATAATCTTGCAAATCCTTAGTCAAACGTCTGGGAAGACGTTCGGATCTCTTGCGCCACCAGTTCCGCCGCCACCACCTCCGCCTCCTGGACCTTTGGCGTCTGCCAATGCTGGCGCTAAAGTTTTGACGAATGTAAATAATGGTTGCGATCAAATATCCTGGGTGCTGCTAGCTGATTGTTTAAGTTGTGTGAAACCGAGTTTCAACTTCCAAAACTACATTCTGAGGTAATTGTATAAATGTAGCAAGATTTTTTTATTTAATGAAAGTTATTCTTAATTTTCAACAGCTACCTGACCACTGCATCCGGTGATGGTTATGAAGTGCTTTGTCTTAACAAACTTCAGCAGAATTGTTCCAGTGGAGAGGAATATCTGAGGTATTATCCACCATGTTTGCTAGAGAAGTTTGCAAACCAGAATCGCTGCTTTATGGCCCTCAGCTGCAGCTTCAGTGATGGTTAACGTCATTTTAAATGCTATTTTATAAAAATTGGTTTACATTTGCTTAGTTTCTGCATTACAGAAACCATTGGCTGTGGACAAGTATCTTCCTGGACACTAGCTAAAGAATTTGCATCATCCCTCTTAAGAGATATAAAGTAAGTGACTTTCTTTTTAATTCACAGAAGTGATGTAATGTAGATAAAATCACACAAAGATTTAATTAAACTGAAAGTGATTGCTGAATTCAGAAATATTCCTGTCAATCATGCCTCAGGATGGACAGTGACTCTCAGAGATCAGCAAGGAATTTATGAATGTCAGAGTGATGATTTTGTAATGGACCTTATTTCAGAACTTGAAGTTCCTGCAAACTTTTGTTCTCAGCCTGCAAACTTTTTGGTCACCAAATTCTCCAAGACATCTTTGGGCAGATATATTGACGGAGAGCAGTATGTACTCTGTCAATATTTTTCAACAAATCAGTAATTCAAGAAACAAGACATTTAAGAGTATTCACCAACAATTATATTTATTATTATTGAAAATGTTACATGTTTCAGGAATGTATGAGTACAATAATGTATTGCCCTTACATTTAGCTTGCTTAAATCTAGGATAATTCTTCATTGCAGTCCACATAATATTCAGAAGAAGAGATTGTTGCTCACTGAACCTACCAAACACTCATCTGTGGTTCCAAGGAGTCCTTATGCTGGAAGACACAACTCTCAAAATGAGCAGAACATTCCTGGAAAAAGATATAATCAGAGGTGCTATTTGTTGTTTGATCATTTGTAAATTTAATGAAATGATATCTATCGTAAGAATGTCATTTCATTATCTGTCGAGATTCATGAAATTCAGTGAAAGTTAAAAGAAGCAGAAGTAACACTATTTAAATTTAGAATATAACTTTTATTAAAGTTTATATTCTTAAAAATCCTATATCAATATTTAACAAATAATTTAGACAACCTGACTATGAGAGCGTAACTGCATCACTGAGATCAGACACAATTCCCGTCATGGATGCTACCCATTGGATCGACAACGTATTCCAGGGAGCACTTGACCACGAGTCCTTTCCAGATGCTGAAGTCATTGCTACCAAAATCAAAGGAGGTGCTGATGATGTGAGTTACTAATTATACACTTATTATTATAACTTATTGGATTCTAAAGTCATTATGTAATGTTTTAATCTTTTTTTTACCCACCTGAGTTGCTGTCATTTGGTTAAGTGTTTCGTTGGTGATCTCAGAGTCATTTATCTTGATGAGAATGTGGTCTGATTTGTAGGATTCAATGCATTTGGTTTAATGAATTATTGTAATTCATTCCTTAGCAGTTGAACTCTGGAATGCCCTTCATGATGCCTCAATTTGTTCCTCATCCGTACATGACTCAACCTATGATGCCAATGATTTTTCCCAATCCGCAAAGTACTGCCAATTAATGACTTATTGTAATAGCACAAATTTATGATGAATTATTAAGACAAACTCTAATAAAGTGATTTTATGAGATTGATTGCATGCATGGTTTCACTTTTTTTCGCAAAACATGGTAATATAATATTAGTAGATTGTCATGTTGCATTTAGTTTGGTCAAGACATCCTACATCCAGTATGGCTTGTTTATTGCAGTGATGTTTAATCCAGCAACCAATCCTGCACTATACCAACAGACAACCTCGCATGCGGATCACATCTTTTTCCACGTGGATCCCCAAAGAAGGAAGGTATCTTGAATACTTGCTCAATTTTTCATGTACTTTAAGTACTTCATGTACTCATCTTTGCTTAGCTATCTAAGTATTTATTATATGTCTTCACATAGCCTTAATTATGAAATGCTTGCCAAATAATTGTATAACTTAAAATGGATTTCTCATCTTCCAGGAAGCAAATGATTTAAAGGTTCAACTGGAGACAAAAGAGTTAGAAAAAAGGGTCCTCGAGATGACCCTGCAAACTGAATTGTTGAAGCGACGAATCGAAGATGTGCAAAGTTTTCCTTCCCAGCAAAATGAGCAGCCAAATCGCAAGCAGACAAACATGCCTCAGTATCAACAATCATCTCCTCCATCACATCGGAGACCTAAAGGTTGAATCTATATCCTTTGTTCCTTAGAGAACTTAATTTAATTTCATTAGTATAGTCTAGAATCAAGTTTGTTTTTTTGAAGGGATACAAATTTTAAAGTGCATATTTTTCTTTTATTATAGTAGTACAAGATATCGCACCAAAGCCAGTGGTAAAAATAGAACATACTGCTTTTGAAAGTTCACCCATCACAGTTTTAAAGCATCCTATTGGAAAAGGTGAAGGAGGATTTTTTCACAGATAGTTTGTTATTAGATGTCATTTAAGTCTACATCAGTCAATATAATACAATAAAATAATCAAGTAGATAACAACAACTTGTTGGTGCAAACTGAAGACAAAGGAAACTTCCAAAAGTCCTACGAAACCTCGGATTCTGTCAGGAAAGTCGGGAAGCTTGGAAAATTCATTTGGCCTCCTGAGAATCAAGAAAAAGTTAAGCAAAAGGTAAGTGACCTTCACCTTCTATGATTTATCTCATATTTTGTTATATTTGTGTTTTATTATTATTTTTAATTTTTAAATTTGTAACATAGAGTTAGTTCCAATTTAAGATTCTCAGTTCATTAATTTAAATTTCGGGAAACTGAATTTTTACAGCCGATGATTAATCCTGGGAAACTGCTGATAGATGAGAAGAACACAGACGAAGAGGAAGTCATAAACATCCCTAAAGTTCCGCCAAAACCACCTCCAAAACCACTTAAGCTCGCAAAAGCTGATAATGACTTAAACACAAAGCCTGTTGTCCAGAATGTCAGTCTTGAAATTAAGAGTTACATTTCTTCAACAGCTCCAATTCTATTTATCTATAAAATTAAAGAAAGAATATAATTTACTAAGTTAACAGGTCATGCTTGATACATTTCCGTTGTTTGAGAAATGAAATAAATCATTAGTGACAAAATTAAAATCTGCTTTAAATTTTATTTCATAGAAACAGGCAGCAACAAACAGCAATGTGGATAATTATACTTTAGCCCATGTGAAGATGAAGCTGGAGTCAATATTTGGAAAAGGCTCCAGTGAGGAATCTACAGCTCCCGCAGAACAATCAGATTTTGGTGTGTTTGATATAACATGTAAATTACATTATATTAATAACGTAATATAATAATTAGATGATGTAATAATGTAATAAAAAAACTATTTTAACATACAAGGAATTTATTTGACAGTTTATCATAAACTTTAGTATTAAGCCATGATTCTTTTTAGTTTCAGTGCAACAAAAACCACCTTCAAGAGGGCAACCCTTGTCGCCATTCCAAGAAAACTCAAAGTCAACCATGACCTATGCTGGAGTGGATTGGGTCCTAGAAATAAAGAAAGAGGTTTTTGAATTATTCCTTTGCAAACGATTTAATCGATTTGTATTGTAGTTTTATAAATGCCACCTCAGCAAATATTAGTATTAATTACTTAGCCATTTATCAAGGAGTCCTCAACTTTAGCCATTTGATGAGGTCATGATTTCAAATAGATAACTGATAAGAGAATATTTTGATTATTAATCTGCTATGTTAAGAAGTTAACTAGGTGATAACATTTGAAATAATGTGAGACAAGGTTGACCTATGAATGAATGAAATGAGAAATAAAGATAGCAAGGTGGCCACATTTATTAATACTATCATTACAATTATAATTATTATTACTATAAATATTATTGTTGTTTATTGCCATCATCATTCTTCATCTTAATATTACTTTTGTTAAAATATATGTCTTACTTCAGTACTTTAGTCCCCAAGAAAAGCTGGAAGACAAGACAGTCATTGACCTCATTTACAGACAGATTGTTAAGGATGGCCTCTCCAGGAATTGTGTTCGGCTCACAAATGAGTGCTTCAAGGAATTAAGGGACGTTTTTAGTGAGCAAGCAAAGAATATGTTTTAAATATGATTAAATTATACTGGATATAAGACAATGGATTTAACAACATAGCTGTCTCCTCACCACAGGCAAGTTGCAAATCACAAGTCCAATGGGAGGATCAACAAAGATGAAACTCCTTGTCATTGAAGTGGCCAAAAAATTGCCTTTTTACTTCAGTAAAGTGTACCCTGTTAAGGTAGGCATACAAATTATTTTAGCCTGGTTTTTTAACTGGATATCTCCAAAATTATTCTAGGCACTATTTTAAAAATATATTTAATAAATTGTTGTATTAATTCTAAGTTTGATTAATGACTTTAGTGTTATGCAAATATCCAAGGTGGAACAGCTCTGCTACATTTTTTTGCCAGCAGCTCTAACAAAGTTAAATTGCTCTTTACAAATAAAAAGATTTTTTATAGCTTTGTATTACTTGTTTATTGTCTACCTAGTTGACAATTACACATTGTCAATATTGCTATTATCACAGAATAACAATGGTAACATGGAGATTCACCAGGTGGCGATTGGTTGTGAAGGAGTTACTCTGCTAACCATCACAGATGAGCTGACATTTGAAGTTTTTCACTTTATTAAGTCAGTTTTTAAGCTGCCCACAGTTAATTAAATTAAAACTAAAATTACTTGAAGTTGATAAACAGTCGTCAAACTCGGTTTTAGGAGCAGCTTATTTGAATCTGTTCTGAACACAGAAACTCTAGCTAAATGCTAATAATTTAATTAATTAGACTTTAAAAATTCTTCAACTTCTCAATTCGACATCGCGTTCATCTTTGCATTTATTTGACTGATTTTTCAGACATCCAATAAACATTTGTACATTGTGAAGTCACTTCTATTGACTTGAGATGTATTGCTTACCACTTGTGCATTCATTCCTGTCATTACTGTGGGTTTTTTTTCTGTTTTTTGTTTTATTTAATTGCATAACAAATTATAAACAGGTTTGAAGAAATTACAAATCACGGATTGAGATCAAAAACTGAGTTTGTGGTGGAATCTGGAGAAAGCACATTTATGCTTTATTCTCCAAAGGTGATTGACCACATTCGTTGCATAATTATCTTTGAAATTATTGTTAGCAATAATATATCTTCTGTTATACCATGAAAATAATTCATTAGTTATAATTGCATTTTTTATGTGAAAATTGTTTTTTATTATCAGGCTGTTGAAATTCAGGACTTGATTGAAATTCACAAAAGAGAGAAATTGGAGGTGAAATAACAATTGTAATACACAATTAAGCAGTCATAAATGCTAATTGTAAAGTTTTGTACTCAAATGAGGATCTTTAGCCTAAAGTTTACGTTTCTATTTATCCAATATTTTACGTGCTCGATGTAATCCCGAAGGGGTTCTTGATGTTTGACTCAGTTAACTCTGAAAGCTCTTCATTCAAGTTTTGGCTTGTAAGCAATTGATCTGCATTTGATTGCAATTATTTTAATTGCAGCTTCAAAACATTATGGAAGCTTACAAGAGTAAGAGCTTTTGTTTCTTATGATGAATTAGGTGGCAGAGTGTATTTTTATGTGAGGGTTTAACGTTTAATTGGTTTTGTAATTGTTCAATTGATTAATATATTATGTTATTTGATGCAGGCAATCTTTCCAGCAAGTCAAACTTTGCTATAACTTCTGGCCCTTCGAACGAAGAAGTTCCATCTATGTTTTCTGATGAAGTATTTGATTTCATTTAATTAAATGCCCTTAGAATGTTACGAAATGTTTGAAAATTGCCAATAACAAGTTTGTTTTGCAGGGTGTTGTCATAAAGGTCCATGCAGGCAAAAGGGAAATTCTCGTTGAAATTCTGCCCGTAATGGTGAATTGAATATTCAATTAAAATTTCACCTTCATGTAGATTGAATTGATGATGATGATGATTGTAGTCAGTGGTGGATGTACTTGTGTTCATCTGCAACATTCTTAGCATCAATCCAGTTGAAGATCAACAGGAACTTGTACTAAAATTTGAACAAGGTCTGTAAATCACAAAGTGATAAGATTATTTTGCTTACTTAGTTTATTGCTCCCAGCAAATTACAATTAATTCCAAATCATAAATGAATGAATGTGCTAGGAAGTGAACTAAAAAATAACTTATTTTGAAAAAATGTCCTTGGATTTTCAAAATCAGATATGCTTAAAGATTATGCTTTCAGGTCAAATTTGGACCTTTCTGATGAAAAGGTTGAATGCCTTTTCTGCCACAATCAGACAATTCAATGTGCCACAAAACAAAGTTGGAACAAGTGAAGTTGTTGGTGAAACTGAGCTGGCAAGGGGAGCATGGCTCAACACGATTGATCTTTCGCAGACTTCCCCTGTGTACATGGATTTGCTCTACGTTCAGAGCATCTCTGACTACCTGTGCGGATATTTCATGCCAATCACGTCCAACATTGTACCAGCTGCCGTCTTGGTCAGTTGATGCTTATCTCATCATAATATTATGATAATTCAGTAAACATGGTTACTATGACAACTAAATTATACACATTTGTTAATATTGAATAAACATAGTTTGCAAAGATTAAAATTTTGATTTTACATTTTGTGTTCCAGGAGGAAATCTCAATCCTTGTGGCTCTGCAGTTTCAGATTGAGAATCCCAGCTCAACAGTGTTTGAGTCAGCATCCATAATCTTTTCTTATTTTTCATTAATTTTTTATTGATCCCTTTTTGACCAGAGAGGGAGTGGAAAAATATCTACCAAGAAATATCTGGTCCATGGTCGATTTGGATTACCTGTGTCCTCTGGTGCTTAATCAGTGCATTGCACTTCAGAATTTGAAGCCTGACGATAAGAAGATTCTTTTCCTAGGTATTATCTTAGTTCAAGACTGTGAAATATTTCTCACTTAAAAATAATCGCTTAATTACATTTCACGAAACAGAAACATTGTCAAAATGGCCGATGTTTGGTTCGTCCTTCTTCCAGGCCAAAGTGAGTTGTTAAGCAACATTTATGATGCACTTTTAATATATTCTCCTTTTCTGAGACAGTATTTCACCTGTGAAAACACGACAAGTGAATGCACCCTGGCCATTCACAAGCATGGCATATATTTACTGAACGAAGACACTAATGTGAGAGATTGATGAATATAAAATTAGCATTTAAGTGTACCACTAGTAACTTTTCGATACAACGACATGTAAACATGTTTTTTGTGATTACACTTCATGGGCCACTTATGTATTTTTTAAACAAATTTCCAAATATTTGAGACTAAACCATTTTATTCAACCTTTAGGTTGCCATGTCTTTCTGCTCGTTCAAGAATGGTATTTGTTCAACAATAGACAATGGTGATGAGGATAGTCGTAAGATAACCTTATGGATAGGAGGGGCAAAAGGCTCAGACAAACCATCTCCATTCCCAATACTATCACATGGGGTAAAGTAACTAACATAATTCTACATTGATGACAGAATCACTCATTAGAGAACGTATTTCCAGAGAGAACACATACTGGCCCTATTGGATTTGTACAACTCATTGCTGAATATGTGAAGTAATTTTTTCAGAGGACAATAAAAAAAAGTGAATGGACTCAATGGGCCTCTGACAATAATTTCTTTTTTATTTAACAATCTCACCAAGAGCTGTTTTCTCCATGATTTTGTTTTTGATGATGATGAGCTGGTAGATAACTATGCAGACACTTAAAAAAACATGAACACACTTTCCAAAGTTATTTTGAATACAAACTTTTTGAACAATTGCATGAATAAAATTCTGCTTATCATTCGGAGTCAAACTGACATCAACGAACTCAGTGGCGTTATGTTGACAATGAGTTATAAAATGCATCAAACATGATATGGGGCTGGTCGCACACCAACCAAATGGTCGACAGAGTATTAAAACAGCTGCTAGGATATTAATCATTGGAAGATACGACTTTGCAGCTTAAAAGTGAACTTTCAAAAAAGTTACTGGATGAATTAAGATGAGTTAGACGACAAAATCTCATCATGGCCATCCAAGCAAAACCATGCAGGAAATTGGAAAAACAAAACAAGATGCATAGGAATGCACAAACCTTTGAGCAACCACAATTTGCATTGCCTTGAATTATGAATGAATTTTTAAAAATGCCATGTAAAGTAACAAGATCTAAATCATAAAAAAAAAGGTAAAGATTACTAAACTTTAGTAAATGCCTATGGATTTACCCCAAAACAAATAGCATAACTCCAATTATTTTGTATTAAATGACAGAAAAAACTTGAAACCTGTTATAGGAAAGAATTTATGAAATTTTGCTGAGGAATGCTCTGCAATCAAAACTTGCTCACCACGAAGGCATAGAGGAATACAACCGTAACACAACAAGAACAACAATAATTAATCTAAAACACCATCTACTGAAATTCTTCGTCACACAAAAAAATGTTTGCTTTATCTAAAAATATCATCCGATTAAAAAACGACACTCCTCATAAAAGTATTGCATTTCGTTTCGATGGGCAACGTATTGCAGGAATATGTTAAAATAAAAACTTTCAGGTCTCAAGAGCAAGACCGATGCACAAATAAAATGCATGATAAAAAATAACGGCTCAATAATAGGTGCCACGACTAGAAACACACCGATCTACAAAACGCTGGTCGAACGTCGGTCTTCTAGCCATACAGCTCTCTGTCGTGCCTCATGGAGTAACTGAGACTCCCATTGGTATCGATGCCTGACCAAGGAGGAATCTTTGTTGGGGTTTGATATTTGGCTGGAGAATACCTGAACCCGTCGCCGTATATTTCGCCATAACCGCTACCGGCGACGTAACCTCCCGCCATCGGAGGCGTCTTGGATTTCTCGTCGGCTTGGTAGTACGACCTACGCCTGAATCTGTATGCAATGAAGGTGACGAAGGTTACAAAGCACAAGACCAACACCACCCCTGCACAGACTATCCCTGCCAAAACCCCGGGCTGAGTCATCATCAGAGCCGTCCGCGAGGCCGACATTTGATATTTTCCGTAAGAATCACTCTCGTGTTCATAATAGGGCAATACGCCATTGGAATCCTTGTTCTTCCTAAAATATTTCCTTGTCTCACCTCCAGCATTGTTCAATGTTTCTACAATGTGATGACATAAAAAAGTTCCTTTATATAATGACAACATTTATATTTTTCAATCCACTCACTGTATGGTACGAGGACCTCAGAGTTTTCATTGACTGCGATGTTATCCACTACAATGCTTTCCTTTGAGGTGCCAGCAGTAACTCTATGAGGTAATTCAGAGTTCGTCTGCACCTCAAAGAAGATTTTATTAACCTTTGTCGTCCTCCAATGACTCTTGTGATTGCCTCTTGATTTCTTACTACCTTCACTAACTAAATAATTATTAGGAAGACCTTTATCAGTACAAGTTATTGAAACAATGGATTTGAAGAAATGCTTGACATTATCACCTCTGCCTTTGGCAAGGTTGTCACATTTTGGCATGTCAGGTTCTTTCTTAATCGTTCCTGGAATTTTTCGACCCTCCTTATCTGAGCACCAGCATTCACCTGTGACTCCATGACATTGAAGAGGTTCAAAGGCCCCATCAAAGGAACATCTGGGTACAAAAGCTCCAACCATTTTGTGAAAACTGGCTGTCTCCAACAGTTTTAGACATGAAGACTTTTCATTAACAATTATCTTCTTACTAGGAAGTTCTTAAATAAAAAGAGAATTGTAATTGAGTTATTTAACTCTAATATTAGCAAAAATCAATGGCAACCTTAAGTCATAAAGTAAGTAATCTTTACTAAAAAAAAAGATAATTAATAGTTAGAATAAACGAACCACCAGATCCTTCAGAAGAACCTTCATAATCATTATAACCATCATCCCCATCCTCTTCTCCAAGACCACTGCCATCGGAAGTCAAAGCCTAAAGTTACGAGTTGAGGTTTTTAAAAGGTGTAGTGGCACATCATCCGCATCAACCATTTTTAATACCAACGTTCTCGTTTTTAGGAACTTGCCAACGAGTTTTTATCCTTTCACTGCTCAAATTCGACGTTTTAGAATGGGCCTTTTATGATGAAAATCATGGGCATTTAAAAGAGGCAGTAATGAAGGCAAAAAAAAGAATTTGAAAAAAAAAAACTGGCTTTAATATAAGGTGCACCACTAGTGAAATTAATTGTTGATATTAATTCAATTGACAAAATAGAAAGTGTTCAAAGGCAATAAACTAAGTCAGTTCCATCCTTGGCATCGTATCCATATATGGAGAGACTATGATTGCTCAAGCTTCCAACCTTGTAAAGACTGCTGGCTGATTTAACACTTTGCTTTAAAATATTACATGGCTTTAATAATTCCTTCTTAATATACTCCCTCCTTGCTCAAAACTATACAGGAACAAGAGGATACTGCTTCAAACTTAAACAAAGTGATTATTCTACAGGTAGTGTCAAACTCGCCTTTTGCAATAGAATTGTAAAACCATGGAACGCATTGCCAGATGATGTCGTTGAATTAACCACGGTCTCCCGTTTTAAAGCAGTAATACGTGACCTTGACTTTAATCGTTACTTAAATTACATTTAATTTATATGCTGCCTTTGTGTACACGCCGGTCGATGCCTTTGTTTTTGCAATTGCGTTAGTGGTCCAACAGGGCCCTTCAATTGTGTCTAATAAATAAATAAAATAAAAAATAATTAAAAATTAAAACCAACCGAAAGGAAACCAATCAAGCTCCATATCAAAAAGACCCAGGGCTTCATTATAATGACCGATCCCGTATCAAAACAAATGAGTCCTTTTTATGTCAAATTGGAGTGCTCACATTGAATTTAAAGTTTTTTTAATGTCATAGTAAAACCACATCTTTTACAATTGCCTAATAATATTGGTTACAGAATAAAATAAAAAGCTGCCTATTATTATTGATGCGAGCTTACAAAAGGTGGCCATTAAAATCGATTAAACAGTCAGTAATTTCCAATTTTATCCCGCTTTCTGGTTGAAACTTGCAAAGGATGAATTTTCTTATCTATTACCGGATTTATATGAAAAGGGTTTTAATTATTTGTGAATTCCTCTTAGGATAGTTCGTCAGCTTCTCCAAGATGAATTTTATTTCCACTTGGTCCTTGGCTAAATTACTGAAAAGTGCCAAGAAGCCGATGCAAAAGAAATCTACAACATTTTTTTTTACCACCACAGGTCGATTTCCTCATCTTCTTTAATGAAATAGTTACTTTTAACTAGCCAAGAATTGTCTTAACTTATGATTCTCAACGAGTAATTTGCAATTAGGGACAGTTACATAAGCAGCTCAAAGTTAATTGCTAAATGGTTTTCTCTAACCATTCAATTAACAAAGCTGAGTTTTTCCAGTTAGTTCATATCATTGGCCTCACAAAGAAAAGTTTAAGAATTGGACTGGCAGTTCAACAGATTTACTATGGAAGCCAATTCACTTTCACAAAAGTGCACACGACTAAATTATCATTATGGTCATCCAGCACCACACATTATTAGACAGTTAATGTGTAACTTGAGAATAAAATTAACTTCTACTGAAGCATGTTTGAGGCTTTGGCCAATTAATTATTAAAAACATTAAGCAAATGTATTGAAATGAAGTGTGATTTCACTACAAGTAATGATCTAATTTAAATGGAATTTTTTTGAGCAACCAGTCAAAGAATGAAAACAACATTAATATTGATAAAAAGTCTCAGTGCACCGAAGTTAAGAAATTCACTTAACAGTTCCAACTACAATACTGTCAATATGAGAATACCTTTCTAATTTAACAAAGACTTCAAAATTTTATTTTACTGATCAACTCTCTGAAAATAACTAATGGTTATTTGTGCCATTGTCAACCTTTCACATCCATTACTGCTCTTCTGGCTTCTCAGGTGGTGGACCACATGGTTGAACCATCTTCTTCAAGAAGTTAAATTTCATTCTGGCTTTGCATTCATTTTCGGCAATGGCGAAGTAGCCGAGTAGGTCGTTGTGTCCGATGTACGATGCATAACTGTCCCTGTGTTGGTTGGTCATCCACTCCCATTTGTCCATGTCGGCGTGACCAGTACCCACGTATCTGGATTGCAAGTGCTCCAATTGACTGTGAATGTTGTATCTATCTCCCATTCTTATAAGAATAAAGATTGTCAGAAGTGAAAATTAAATCGTCTCAGTTCCTAGGCGAACTACAATTCCCAAACTAAAAAACTTCGATTAATCAGAAATATATAAACCTTAATCAATGGCAATCAGATTTTAAATTTGTGAAATAGTATAATTCCGCAGGACTATTCGTAATAAACAGACCCTAACAAAGCCCTAGAGACAAAAACAAGGAAATAAACATTTAATAAAAATGTATCTGAAAATAAACAATTTAATTTTAAAAATGTATTCTGACTAAAATATTTTATTATTTTTAATATTTAAAAGTATTTTTAATAATATAATTATAAATTATATAATTATACATTATTTTTATAATTATAAATTATTTTTAATGGTTAAAAATATTTTTAATGGTTAAAAATATTTTTAATAATAAAATATTTTAGCAATAGATATTTGGCCGTGAAGTCCTAAAATGATATTAGAGTTAAGTTGCAATTGGATAACAATAATTAATTATGTCAATGTGATTCATTCACAACAATGAGACAAGGATGACGCGAGATACAGCGATTGCCTTATATAAGATAGGCGGAGAGGTTCTTCAAATTCAGTCCAAATCATCCTAGTTATGCAACGGACTTTAATCAAATAAATAAACGTTCTTCACATTCAATTCTTTAAAATCCCTTTCAAGAGAGAAATAAATCCAACTTTAGGCAATTCAAGTTAGCATATTTTACGAAAAATAAGTTTATGGAATGAATCATTTAATATTTCTCCATTCACTTTATCTAAAAGTTTTTTGTGACTTTATACGATATTTATTCAAAACATAACGTTTGACCTTCGCAGCTCCTATACAATTACAATGCAGAAAACCAGAACAACGACGTTTCAAGTATATTGTTTTAAATTACTTATTTAATACTCCGCCTTGGAGCTCCGACAGGGATCCTCAGAGGAGTTTCCCCCGTCTTCAAACGTTTCGACCCTTTGAGTCTCCTTGCGTTTTCTGGAGGCGGGCCGCATCCAGTGATCAGCCGGATGTCCCTGTAGGTTTGGTGGACCCAACTCTTACCGCAGGCTTTGAGAAGCACTCGTTGCCCTTGTTATGCCGGTCACTGCTGCCTGAACTGGAGCGACTGCGAAAGCTCTCCATGGCTCCTTCATGTCGCATGCTGTCTGTTTTTGTCACCTGCAAGCTTCGACTATGCGTGGCTCTCATTGGCCTTGTTATATCGATCGCCTCCACCCCAGTTTGCCTACAGCGATCATGAAAGCTCTCAGTGGCTTCTTCACACCGCACACTTGACACTTCACATTAAGGCTTCACATTTTTAATATATGCAAACTGAGCCTTATGATTTCTTTGTAGCGGCAGTCGGAGATAGAAAGATCGGGACTCGACCGCGGGCCTTTTCGAAGCCGAGGTTTGGACCACAGTTCATGTTGCTTCGCGAGTCCGCGGTCGGCCCATTTCTCCCGACAACACCGCGTCTCTCGGCCAATGGTTTGGCCTCGTCGTTCGGTGGATCATTCATACCGGAGACCGACTGTTATCCACGGTTTCCTGTAGTGGCCTCTTAAAACTTCTTCTGGCTCCTCATGTGTCAGATCCAGAATGAAGGCGCTTCAGCGGCCTCAGACATTCTAGTCATAGCATTTGTTCTCTCCCAGCTTGACAATCCAATCTTAGTGAGGAAAGCGTAAGTCGACTTGCCGACCACGCATCTTGCGCCAATCTCGGTGGGGTAGAGGTCTGTACGGTACCCTCTTGCTTCCAGGTCCATCGTTAGAACTGCAAACTTATCTGCTTTGAGCGCATTGCTGAATTGTGGCCTGTCTTCCCACGGAACCGTCAGCTCTACCAGAATGATGGCATCCGTCGACGGCGATACAAGCACCACTGGGCCTTATGATTTCTTTGTAGCGGCAGCCTTAGATAGAAAGATCTCTTGCCACTTTCTATCAGCACCTGGGGTAGTTGGCTGCGACGATCCAGTTTGCCTCTGCAAGAATGTCTCGCTTGGGGGTTTAACATCTTTTTTTGCAGAGGTGTGCGAAGCCCTCGCGCAAGAAGTAAATCTTTCGCTGATTTGCGATCGTACTCGAGTTTGCTTTGGAGACGGCTGCGTTTGAAGCTTCACACACTTCTCGAAAGACCCGGTTATGTCTACCGACCATTGGCAAGGGCATGCGTGCAATTGCTGAGCACGTGATGCAGCACCTCAGTAGCGCGGCAGAGCCGGCATTCGATGTCTTCCACAAGACCCCACTTCTGAAAATTGTCCCTGGAGGGCAACTGGTCGTACACTGACCTTATGGAGTAGGCAAGTCGGAGCGGGGACATCTTCCACATGTCGCTCCAGGTAAGGGATCGTTGCATCACGTCTTCCCTCGTTGTCCACTTACCCTACTGTGACCGCTGAACTGCCTTCGTGACTCGGTCCTGTTCCACTTTTTACCTCCTTTCCTAGATAATCGATCGCCTGCAGTCCCTTGATGGTTTGTTGGAGAATGACGTGCTGCATGCTCTTGTCGGTGAGAGATTTGTCAAAAACCCTTCCAAGGCTTTTCACCGATTCCTCGAATACTGTAGGAATTCGCTGCTCCGCCACATCGAAGAACACGTCCTCACGAATTTTCGCCCCTACTAGGGCGAGACTTCTAGATTTCTCAGGTTTGAAAGCCATTCGACACCACTCTAGAAAGTTGTTCAATTTGTCCAGAGTATTTTGGACAACCTTCTTCCTGTTCATGATCAGGGTGGTGTTGTCTATGAATGCCTTTATTGGAGGCGTGTACACACCTTTACCAATTTGCGCCTCTGGAGTACGAGATCCGACTGCCTTCAGTAGGATCTGCATCGCCAGTACGAATAAGGAAGGAGAAATTGTGCGCCCCATTGCTATACCAACCTCTAGAGGCACCCACCTTGTAATGTACTGTGACTATCTTGGTGAAAAACCGCATCGTCAACCCGTTAAAGTATTCCTGAAGGATGTGAATAACGGGCTGAGGCACATGATGGGCCTCCAATGTTTTCCATAAGAGCTGGTGTGGTACTGACCCGTATGCATTTTCTAGGTCCAACCACACGACGTACAAACTCAGCCGGTTTCTCTTGGCTTTCTGGATAGCTTCCCAGATCATTGAGGTATGCTCGATACAACCGGGTACACCTGGAATGCCTCCCTTTTGGAAGAAATGTCCATGTACTGATTAGACATCACAAACTCCGTGAGCTTCGATGATAAAGACAAATATTTTCCCCTCTACGTTCAATAGCGATATTGGTCTGAATTGACTCAGACCATTGAAGTCTTTCTCCTTTGGAATGTAGACGCCCTCTGCCCTTTTCTACTCATCATCGACCGTGGCCACCACCACCTTCTCTGAATGAGGGAATGCAGCAGGTGTAGTGTCTTGGGACATCTTTTGTACAAGACATAGGAAACTCCGTTGGACCCTGGCGCTGATCGGTTTCTCGCTTTCCTCACAACTCCTCTCACCTCTTCGAACGTAGGAGCCGCCAAACAAATGGGACTGGTCGGCAGAGGCACCGCTGGGATGTCGGCCCTTTCCTGTAGAGACTCATGGCGGAGGGCGTCTTGAGTTTTGAGTAAGCGTTCCTCCAACTTGTCTTGCTCTACAGAAAGTTCTCCCGATTTCGGAGGGTCTAGTAGCGATCTCCCGTATCTGCATGGATCGCTAAAGAACCTTCTCATGGCTCTCCTCCTCTCGTACTTCCTCTGTCTCCCTCTCTCAGCGCGACGCAAGTCCCTCACTCGTCTCTTCACGTCCTCCCATAGGACGGAGAGTCCTTCTCTCTCGTCTTCTTTAGCCACTTTCCACCGACGGAGAAGCGCTTTCTTTTCGCCTTTGAGGCATCCGAGTTCGCGCTGTCGCCTGGAATCCTTCATTTCTTGGGGTAGTTTGACAGGCACGGTTCCAAATCTCTCAACGCACTTGTTATAGATAAAGTCACTGAAGCATTTCACTGATCTTTAGGCTTTTCTTAAGTTCCTCATCCAGTCCTGATCAGCCTTTCTTGTCGTTTACTCGAGGGAACCTTATCCTGCCTCTTAGGGGTCTTGTCCTCGGCGAGAGACTCGGATATACTCAGAGCTGTGGTGTGACTCCTGTCCGGTGTTGTCCGGCGTTTTACCTATCTGCAATTTTGCGATAGTACGCTGTCTCAATGCCTCGCATCCGCAATTTGATTTGGTTTGGTGGACTTTGAGTCCCCTCTCGGTTGCGAACACTCTTCCACCCCTACATCTTCTAACTGGCGTGCCAATGTCTTGGGCGTTATACAGAATCGAAAGTTCGTTGGAAGCAAAATTGGTAATCCTTGAGTCCATTGATGGTCCGTCATTCTCCCCCTTTTTCTGGCTGGGACCTTGGGGGCATATATCATTTGTTGTGGTTGTATCATTTGGATTCTTTATCACGAACGGGGAGCTAACCCACTTGCGACCTCGTCTCTCCGAGATGCCACCTGTCTATCCAGTCTTTCCTGGTTGCCATTCGGTCTGTAACCGAGCGCCAAATGGCCAGTGCCGTGATGTAGTTACTTAATACTCCGCCTTGGAGCTCTGACAAATCTCTTAGCCCCCCCCCCCACCAAAAAAAAAACTCATCGGATTTGGAAAAATTGCAGGGTCTCTCCTATTAGGCCTGGGGGCGGGGGGGGGCGCAAGTTGCGCCACTGGACTCGACGTCATCGAACTTCCAGCAGACGGGAAGAATCTTGATTGCCTTTTTGTCGACGATATTGCGGTTGTCGTCAACGATACTGGTCTCATCTCATGAAATCTTCCTACGCTCAAGGGAAAACCATCAAGAAAAGAAAAGGTTACGATTACTCTAATATATTTTTGCAAATGAATAGGACCAGAGTTACTAACTATAAGTAATTAACTACTAGTTATTAACTACCTTAAAGTAGTTATTAGTTAAACATACAAATAGTTAACTACTTTTAATAACATTTTAAAATAAAATAAACAAACAAAATTTTTTAAAATTTTTAATTTGGTACGTCACTTTCTTTCAGTACATCATCTTATAAGCTTTGTTTCTTTGATTTCAACTTTTGCTTATCACCATTTTGCTTACTACCGCCATTTCTTGTTTATATACTCTCACTTCTGAATTATTACTCTTAGTCGCCGTATTTTGAAACGTTTTATATAAATTGCGACTTTGTTATAATTTGTTACATTTTTTGAAATGAATAGTAAGATAATTAAAGAATGCTTCAGTGAAGTTATTGTGAAAAATGATAACACCAAAGACTTTAAGGCATTATGTTTCTAAAGGAACTACAACCCTAAACTTTTCTTGATTTTAAACCTGACATTCTACCAATTCAACATTAATATTAATTAATTTTTGTTTTTTAATATCTGTGCAGATTGTAAATCTAAAATCCCTACATCGTTAACAATCACCACCTCCGTCGAAAATGCGGCTCAGAACAGTGAAAATGATTTATATAATTATATGGAATGTGTACCAAACTCTTGTGATAATGTGTTAACTGAACAGCTTTATTATTTATCAAACTCCGTTATTAGTGATTTTAAACGAGATAGACCTCCAAAGTAGATCCCCAAACGATATTGCAGTAAGATAAACATTTGGTGAACGAGACAGTAATGAAGAGTGAGAAAAAATTGCTTTTCTTGTAGTTATTTCTTTCTAACTTTAAGAGTGCTTTTATAATCATTTGAACTTTCGAAAGGGCTTTAAAGGAAAACGAAAATATTGAAAATGGAATTAGAATATAAATTAGAAATTATTTGAGCAATGGTAATTAGAATTGAATGGAAATTTTTAGAACTTTGAATAAAATTAGAATAGAAATAGAAATTATTTGTCAAATAATAATGCTATTAGAATTGTAATGGAAATTATTTTGCACTGATCACAACATAAATATAATTCAAGTTCACTAACAGGCAATTCTACAAATCAATTAAAGAATATATTGAAATAACCTGGGGTCCGGGAACTAGTAAGTTTTAGAGTAAGTTTTAGAGTTAAGTTTATTAAGTAAGTATTCAGTTAACGGAACTGAATAATCGAAGGCACGAGTTGAAGGAATTGAGGTACTTAGAAGATGCAAATGGATATTTGGGCTTCTAAGTTGTTTGGATTCTCGCTGAAAATCAGGTGAGTATCGAGAATGCTTTTCTGTAGCAATAATAGATACCACTTGGCCGAAAAAGATACCAAATATAATGAAATATTAATTTAATTATTTTAGCAATATAAAATTAATTAATTTACAAAATTACAACAATATTAATTAAAATTTATTGCGAAATTATATTAAAAATCACAATACATGATCTTTTGGAATGCAGCTCCAGAAACCTTTGTATATTATAAATCAATCATTTTGTTTCTTAGCTCCACTTAGTTCAACTTACTTTCTACTACATCCTATTTCGATAAGAACATAACATGGAAACAGCACTTAAACAAGCCATTACGGCAGATGATCCAATCCAAAATTTGGTACATACTTTTGGAAACGCCTCCTTGGAGAAATGGCTGGAAATTGGATTTGGTGGTACACTTGGTAAATATTTAGCTGAAGAAAATTTATTTGATATAAAATACTTAGGTATTGTAAATGCAATTATTCCTCCTGTACCATATTTCATGGACGACGAAACAACTTCATTTGAGGGCTTTTTAATACATATTGATCAAAATCAAGTCGCTAAGTTAATAACAGAAATTATAAGTCCCGTCATTAGGAATTATGATTATTTGAAAGATAAGCCCTTGTACCATAAGGTTTTATTAAAAACCGTTTACTATGCCAATGAAAACGACATATATGATGACTTATCAGATTGGTTATATAATATAATAATTAACCTTTGTCCGCGCTGCAGTCGATTATGTCATGTTGCGATGGCATTAATTACCATATTAGGTAAGAAGATGTCGGATGCCTGGTTTCAAAATTTTTTGGAGCCTAATATTTTTATCCTAATGAGAATGATAATAATGCTAAGCGAAGAGAAAATGTGTCCTTATGTAGATGGTCTGCGAAAATTATATTATGAATTGAACCTCGAGGAGAAATTTGAGATAAAAGTTCCAATATTTAAAGCTTTAATCGAAATTAGTCATATGTTTCGAGAAGATAGTCTTGTCACGGCTTTGAGACGCATAGCGCTAATGAACCGTGATGAGGAAATTTGCGTCGAACTATTTATTCAGAGCGGTCTTTTGCATAAAATTCACACACTTTTGTGCAAACCTTCTGAAATTGGCGATCAGACATTTGTTATTAAATCCTTTTTAACTGTCTTTCTAGACTTTGAGACAGTCACAGAAGGCCACTATGTATGGAAAAATAATCTCTTCCTGGAACTGGTTAAGCTGACTAATGCTACCATACGTTCACTTTTGAAATCGCCCAATGCGAGGGATATATACAGGGAAGTTCATAAGGATTCTCCATTAAGTACCATAGAACGTTTGGAAAGTGAGGCTATCTTAGCACTTCAACTAATGGAATCCCTGTATGTCCTGAATAGCAGCTGGCATCAGTGGTTTGACATTATGGAGGAGAACAAGATCATTGAAAAGATTGACTGGTTTATGAATCACTTTTTATTGAAGCAATTGGGTATTGACCCAATTCGGAAAATTAAAGATTTACCACGGTTTGCAAATTTCATAAAAATATGCCCTGCATTTATTTTGCCGGATTGGAGACTTGAAATATTTGAGAAAGTAAAATCGAACAAAGAGAATAGCGGCACTAGAGAAAGATATTTTAAAGTAAACAGGAACAATGTACTGAATGATATTTTTGGTATATTCGGTAACTGTAGTAATTTTAATTATATCAATGATCGTTGGGACTTTGACATCAATGGCGAAATCGCACGCGGTCCTGGAGTTACAAAAGAGGTTTATTCGATTTTATCTCAGGAATTGCGGAAGAGCGTTCCTGATCTCTGGCAAGGGCAGCCAATTAAAGGATCAGACAATGAGATGAAGTATACTTATTTTAAGGACGGACTTGTCCCAAATGTTAACAAAGAAACTCAAAATTTCAAATTGTTGGGAATGATCATGGCGAAGGCCATCCTGGACAAACAATTTCTTAATATTCCATTAAGTAACGAATTTTTTCAGCGGCTTCAGACAACTCACCATGAGAATTATTCCCACTTAAAACGGGAGTACTTTGATTTACTCCAGACATTCCCGATGTTGAAATCTCTGTATAAACAGCTTCTTCCGGTTAAAAGAAAAATAGAGCTCATCAGAACTGAGGTCGGTCTGTCTCAGCATCAGAAGCAAGAAATAATCGGCAATCTGACTTTCGACGATGGAAGCTCATTCGACGACCTGTGCGTAAATTTCACAGTGCCAGGCACAGATATCGAACTGATTGAGGGTGGGCGAGATATCATACTCTCCCCATTCAACATCGATTCCTATTTGGAGAAATTATGTGCCTTTAGAGCTCAACTTGATCCCGTAAATCAGTTTAAGGCTATCAGAGAAGGATTTGATGAGGTTTTGTCTCCTGGAAGTATTGATTTGCTTTTTCCAGAAGAACTAAAATTATTATTTTGTTGCGATGAATTCCAGAGATGGACCGTGAAAGATTTGCAGAGTAATTGCAAGTACAAAATTTCACGATCGGTTGGATTTCTATTCAAGACTCTGTCATCGTTCGATACTAAGAGGCAGAAATTGTTCTTTAAGTTTGTAACGGGTATGACTTCTTTGCCCTTCGGAGGCTTGAGTAGTTTAGATCCTCCAATAACCATCTCAAGAATAAAACGTGATCATGCTGATTCTTCCTTGCCCAGTGCTGCTACCTGTTTTAATCGCTTGTACCTGCCAGAATACAGCAGCCTCAGTGTTACCCGTGAAAAACTTTTATATGCTATCAACGAAGGCAGTAATTCGTTTGGTGTTGTTTGATTTGTTAAACGCACCAAGATATTAGTTTAGCAAATGTTTGGATAAATGTTTCAATAAATTTAGTAGAATCTTAGTGAAAGTCTGACCATTTGACTATAATGGTTGTTTTTGTTTGGTGTTTTAATAAACGATAAAATATGACCATGATAAATTTAATTTTACTAAACAGATTAATTGGTGTTTGCATGGCAAGAAATTTCACCAGTACTATAGCCCCGTCAAAACAGCTCCGTCAAAATAGCGGTAGAATTGGTTCTTTGTTGATTTGTTACATGTCCACATGACGTGATGATAAGGTGAGGATAATTTATACTAAATACCAACTTGAAAAGTCCATGTAAAGTGAGAAAGTAGCCGGAATCCTAATAATATTTTAGACGTTAAATATTCAAACCACTAATTTCGAATTAAATTTGGAACCAGTTATCGGTTAATGTATTCAATTTACAATTTTTTTTAAAATACATTGATGGGGCTGTTTTGTCTTGGGTTATTTTGTCGCCGGGCTATTTTGACGGGGCTATTTTGTCACCGGTCTGTTATGACGGGTCACCAGTTCTGCCATGACATCCGCTTAACATCTCGGCTTAAAGTCTCGGATATCACGTAACTGCTTAATACTGGAATAACATATTTTGAATGTTAAAATCTTGAACATTTGATGTCAATTTTACATCCGAAGAGTTAAAATTACGAACTAGTAGGACTTGCGAAAAAATCAAACACTGCCTAGAAACTATAAGAACATTAACATTTCATGTATTTATTTGGGTGCCAATCAAAGTTGTGGTAAGCATACAATTTAAACATTTTAAATAAATTAAAAAATTGCTGAATGTCCCGTAATGAATTAGATGTTCAGTTCTGAGTTCTAGCTGTGAAAATTTCAACCGGTTAGCGAAGAGTTAATAGGCTTTTACAATGGTTTTTTAACTGTCTCGCCTGAAGCTGGTAAACACGGAAATAAGCAACGAATAAAAATAAATTTAATTTAAAAAATGTATTTTTCCTGAAATATATTGTAATTTTTAATGGTCAACGGTATTTTTGATTATAAAATATTTTAAAAATGCATATTTGGCCATAAAATCCTAAAGAGAAATTAGAGTTAAGTTGCAATTGGATAACAATAATTAATTATGTCAATTTGTGATTCATTCAGAACAATGAGACAAGGATAATGCAAGAGAGAGAGTGCATATAAAAGATTCATTGCATACGATAAGTAGAGAGGTTGTTTAAATTCAATGATTTGGAAGCACTTTCGAGTGAGAAATAAGTCCAACTTTAGGTAATTCAAGTTAGCATATTTTACGAAAAATAATTTTATGGAATGGATCGCTTAATGTCTTCTCATTAAATCACTCTATAATTTTTACAAAGTTTACACTGACTTTAGACAATATTTTTTGAAAACATAACGTTTGACTTTTGCAGCTACAATACAATGCAGAGAACCAGAATTAGCGACTGTTTTAAATATAATTACGCCATCGTCTCACGCATTCCAAACTCCTTTTCAACTTCTTCCTCCTTTGAACTGAAACCTGGAAGAGTGGTCAACATCGACCAGGCTCGCAAGGAGCATGAAGATTTAGTCGAAGGTCTCAGGAGAGTTGGTCTCGACGTCATCGAACTTCCAGCAGACGAGAAGAATCCTGATTGCCTTTTCGTCGACGACATTGCGGTTGTCATCAACGGTACCGCTCTCATTTGCAACCCTCCTACGCTCAAGGGAAAACCATCAAGACAGGGAGAGGTTACGATTTCTCTGTATCCTTTTGCATTTAAGATTTAATTGGCAGCTAGTTAACCTCATTCAATGGATTATTCTGAAATATTTATGAATATTTATGCGTACAATTTCAAATTGACGACAGTATTTTGGTAATCGCAAAATTAGATAATCACCAACATATGCATCACGTATTTATCGGCATCGTCATTCATATCTCGTATTATCCTTGTCGTCATTAGAGCGCGCTTCCTTTCCTCTGGACATTGTTACGTGATCGGAGTAGTAATGACCATAAAGGGATCATTTGCGCAGTTCAATCGGAAATTATCTATCTGCAGCATTATTTGGAAATAATTGTAAGTAAAGCACAGACTTTAGTAGAATAATATAATTTGTTTATGAAAAAATTAATGAGAAATGAATTCTTTAAAAAATATAATAAATATCAATCTATTTTAAGCTGTCCGTGATGAGGCAAGTGCTAAAAAAAGAATTAGGATTGAAAATCATGGAAGTGGAGACTGAAAAAGCTCTCATAGAAGGAGGAGATGTTTTGTGGACAGGTTCATCTGTTGCTTGATCAACTTTAAATTATTATAATTATTTAATTACAAACACACATCTTTTGTGCATAAATTGTTTGTTTATTATAACAATTTGATTACAAATATAATT
>JAJTWR010000383.1:330000-435081 GCA_021613335.1 Whitmania pigra | reverse complement strand
TCGGCAAACGGTGCTCTTCTGATGTCGAGGTTTGCCCTCAAAACTCCACCTGCCCAGGGTGAGGATCGAACTCACGACCTTCAGATCACTCTTTCGAGATCGGATTATGAGACTGACGCGCTACCTACTGCGCTACCTAGGCGGCCGTGCACGAGAATCACGGAGCTTTCCTTGGCTCCTTCTCTCAGTCGTTAAACGAGCCCAAAACGCCGTGCGCAAGTTAGTGCCAGTTTGAAACAAATCGGCAAACGGTGCTCTTCTGATGTCGAGGTTTGCCCTCAAAACTCCACCTGCCCAGGGTGAGGATCGAACTCACGACCTTCAGATCACTCTTTCGAGATCGGATTATGAGACTGACGCGCTACCTACTGCGCTACCTAGGCAGCCGTGCACGCGAATCACGGAGCTTTCCTTGGCTCCTTCTCTCAGTCGTTAAACGAGCCCAAAACGCCGTGCACCTGCACTATACTGCCAATTTGATGAAACAAATCGGCAAACGGGGCTCTTCTGATGTCGAGGTTTGCCCTCAAAACTCCACCTGCCCAGGGTGAGGATCGAACTCACGACCTTCAGATCACTCTTTCGAGATCGGATTATGAGACTGACGCGCTACCTACTGCGCTACCTAGGCGGCCGTGCACGAGAATCACGGAGCTTTCCTTGGCTCCTTCTCTCAGTCGTTAAACGAGCCCAAAACGCCGTGCACCTGCACTATACTGCCAATTTGATGAAACAAATCGGCAAACGGGGCTCTTCTGATGTCGAGGTTTGCCCTCAAAACTCCACCTGCCCAGGGTGAGGATCGAACTCACGACCTTCAGATCACTCTTTCGAGATCGGATTATGAGACTGACGCGCTACCTACTGCGCTACCTAGGCGGCCGTGCACGCGAATCACGGAGCTTTCCTTGGCTCCTTCTCTCAGTCGTTAAACGAGCCCAAAACGCCGTGCGCAAGTTAGTGCCAGTTTGAAACAAATCGGCAAACGGTGCTCTTCTGATGTCGAGGTTTGCCCTCAAAACTCCACCTGCCCAGGGTGAGGATCGAACTCACGACCTTCAGATCACTCTTTCGAGATCGGATTATGAGACTGACGCGCTACCTACTGCGCTACCTAGGCGGCCGTGCACGAGAATCACGGAGCTTTCCTTGGCTCCTTCTCTCAGTCGTTAAACGAGCCCAAAACGCCGTGCGCAAGTTAGTGCCAGTTTGAAACAAATCGGCAAACGGGGCTCTTCTGATGTCGAGGTTTGCCCTCAAAACTCCACCTGCCCAGGGTGAGGATAGAACTCACGACCTTCAGATCACTCTTTCGAGATCGGATTATGAGACTGACGCGCTACCTACTGCGCTACCTAGGCAGCCGTGCACGAGAATCACGGAGCTTTCCTTGGCTCCTTCTCTCAGTCGTTAAACGAGCCCAAAACGCCGTGCACCTGCACTATACTGCCAATTTGATGAAACAAATCGCCAAACGGGGCTCTTCTGATGTCGAGGTTTGCCCTCAAAACTCCACCTGCCCAGGGTGAGGATCGAACTCACGACCTTCAGATCACTCTTTCGAGATCGGATTATGAGACTGACGCGCTACCTACTGCGCTACCTAGGCGGCCGTGCACGTGAATCACGGAGCTTTCCTTGGCTCCTTCTCTCAGTCGTTAAACGAGCCCAAAACGCCGTGCACCTGCACTATACTGCCAATTTGATGAAACAAATCGCCAAACGGGGCTCTTCTGATGTCGAGGTTTGCCCTCAAAACTCCACCTGCCCAGGGTGAGGATCGAACTCACGACCTTCAGATCACTCTTTCGAGATCGGATTATGAAACTGACGCCCTACCTAGGCGGCCGTGCACGAGAATCACGGAGCTTTCTTTGGCTCCTTCTCTCAGTCGTTAAACGGGACTTATTGTTGTCTTATTATTTACTATTTAATGTGAGAGAGCAATTAATGCACTTTGTTTTGTTTTATTGGTGCAGATCGTCAATAGTTTTAATTTTTTTTTATTAGTATAATTTGGTGCAATCGTTTGGCGTTTCCGGTGATATCTTGTCTTTTGTTTCTGGCAGGAAATACATCATTAAACTGCTGGATATTGATGCTATTGCAAAAAATATGAAAGGCATTTTTTTGTAACCTGTCTTCATCTACAATGTGAATTGGTTATTTTAATGATTTTTAAATGAGACTTTGTTATTTTTATTTATTTTTTTTTTGAAAAATGTAAAATGTTGTATTTACCATATAAGATGCTGTTGGTGCCAGGATTAAACCAATTCTTCCCCATAATTGGCAGATTCCGTATGCCGTTGCGCTAACATAAATTGTATTGTGTAACATTTTTGTGGCTTTGTGTTTTCGTGTTCATTAAAACATAAAATTTCAAATATTCAAATTACCTATGATGTTGCTATGGAATCATTTTAATTTAGCTTTGACAAGGTTTTTCAATTAAACTCTGCTTTTCATTTGATTATTAAGTTTATGCGGTTCATTTTAATTAACCTACTACACTATATCTTGTGAAGGTAACTTACCATAGTCTCACTGGGAATATTTCTTTGGTGTAGAGAAATATGACGGACTTCGACACCATCAAGAAGCTTTTAGACAAGACTATTAAGACGAATCTCCACCAAAACATGTTTACTCCAGCTTCATTAAATGTTTTCATCGATTGCATTACTTTACATTGTATTTATTATTTTGAATTAAACTCTTCCTTTAACACTTATTATTTTGTTATATTCTAATTGCATAGTTTTTTCAATCTCATTTTATATAAATATTGAAATCAGTATATTTAATATTTACCGATATTCAGAGGCATAAGAACTATTGATCCTGCAAAAATTCCGCCCATAAGTTGAGAAATAAATAACATTGGTTTTCTTCCAATTCTGAGGAAATATTTCAGATAAATTATGAATCGCAATATATAATCTATTCTTCATGACAATTTTTTATACATGTCATCGATTGTCATTAACTTGTTTTAAGTACTAAAGTATTTTTATTGCAAAGGTAATAATATAATTAGTTGCAAATAAATATTGTTTTCAACCTGCTGCACATCGCAGTTGCTACAACGAGTGACGGAATGTCAACTATAAATAACAAGAAGAAATTGAAGAATCTATTTCCTCCCAAACTGGGAGTGGCAAGGATCACGCCACTCATCACGATATTGTTGCTAAACCTGAAATCAACAGTACGTATTTATAACAATATCAAGAGATTGAAATGACCCGTCGCTGCATTACGTCTACTAAATTTTAAAATACAAATAATCCTGTGAGCAATGATTTCTTGGTTAAATTGACCTTTTAGCCTTCAATTCGACAACGAAATATCCTTTAAATGAAATTCCAAAGGATTGAATAATGCTCGTTACCTTTAAGTCTTCTACATATTTTCGTAAAGGAATTATAGCATTATCATTTATGACAAAAGTGATTATTTGCTGGAATATAGCAAAACCTAGTAGAAAATAATGCCAACAGCAGACATTGAATAACTTCTAAATAATAATCAGCTACGAATGCTCACCAAATAAAGCTCATTAAGACTATAAACTTCAAAAGAGTTGAATCTGTGAAGAGATGTTTTGCTGTTAGAGGCATTGATGCTGCTTCTGCCATTGTTGTGTCGATTTTAGTATTGTTGAAACTGTTAATTTGGTCTTTTATAGCCATTATGTCGCCGGCATTTTTATCAAGAGAGCTATTGCCAATTAAATTTTTGGTTTTCGTCACCTGAATTTCATGATGCCTCAAGCCATCACCATCTCCCTCTGCTAATTTAATCTCAATGGTTACCGGTGATAGAAGCTTTGTTCCTTGTGTAAGCTAGAACATATTTGAAAAAGTTTCAATGATTCTTTAAAACTTAGAATAATTAAATAAAATAATGTGGGGATAATATTAAGAAATCTAAAAATTTGTATCAATAGCAAAACACATGTGGTGGATTTTTATTAACATTTTTTTTTTAATTTGTTTATACTTCAGTAAATTCAATCTCACTTTGATACCATTCCATTTGGCCATCGTTCGCAATATTTTGTCGGCCTCTTCGAACCTTCCGACTGAGAAAAGCCATTGAGGAGATTCTGGTAAGAACCTTTAAAGAATTTAAAACTAGATTCAAATTAAAACTAAAATATAAAATAAATTAAGACGGATTTATCAATAATAAATCATATGATTTCAGATTAGAAAAATGCATTTAGCAGTGACAACACAGCGAACTCACATTCCCACGATTAGAAAGAGAGCAGATATCGTAGTGGTAAAGAGAAGGAAACGCCTCCAATTGGTCAGGTTCCAGGCTAAGACAGGTGTTACGATTAAGATCGCTATGACTACGAGCTGTCCACCCATAGCAGAGAGTGCTCTACGTTTTGAACTGAACATTTCCAAGCTCAAGAGATTTCCAGAAGTAAAGTTCACCTTTAAAGTAAGACCTATGATTTTTAAACTGTTTTTGTTTGTCTTGAAGTCACCTTCTACGCATTCAATCACCAACTACCTGTTACCAAACACCTGCCTACAACTATTTCTGAGTATTTATTAACATGGATATTTAAAACGGAGAACCAACATGAATTCGAGTTATTCGTGCCATGCTTAAAAGCTTTTATGAGCACACATTGTTAAGATGATTTTAAAAATAAAATAACTCACGGATGAGAACATCCCGAGAACAACTTTCGTCACAACAAACATGATGTAGTTTGTGGAAAATGCGTGAGCAATTCCAATGATGCAGATGGCAGCGTGCGTAGCCAGGTGGAGAGTTTTTCTTCCATATTTGTCGATGAGAAAGGTCAGAAGGCTGTCTCCAATCAGGGAACCCAACGGAAAGACGCTGTGGGACAATTCGACCAGGAAACCCCTTTCACAGATGAGGTCCCACTGAAACACAAAAAAATTTGTGAATTGGGTTTTATGAATATTTTAGTATTTGATTTATAGATTGTCAGTTTAACATTTTAAACCTCTTCTACAATTGTATGGTAGCCTTCATTGATGTACGTCCATCCTTTGATACAAGGTGCTGCTTTGTAGAAGAATTTGGTGTCATTGTGAATGGTTATGTTCATCAGTTCATACTGATGACATCTGGGATCTAATAGTTCGCTGAGATTCTGTAACACGTGCATATATAATAACCCCATTTAGTCTTGTTCATAGTTAGTTAAGGCTTAATTAACTGCCTGAAGATTTTTGTGTAAAATTTACCGGTCGATTATCAGTTTGTAGAAAATTATTGACATCTGATGAACTTGATGAAGAAGAGTCAAGGTATGGCAACGAACTGTTGCAATAGTGTTTCGGTTGCCAGCCTAAGTGTGGCAAAATAATTGCAAGAAATTCAAAATAATTTAGCGTAATAGTAATTTATAAAAGTAACAATCAATTAAAAGCTTTGTCATTTGTCCATTGCCTTCCATGAACATAAGAACTAGGATAAACTCTCGGCCTTACTGCTTATGATCAATAATTAGGATATTAAAATAGAATTCTTTCTTTGAAAATGGGGCGCCAAAAATAACTTCGTGAACCACTGGTATAGACGCTCGAACTGAGAATGTGCTGATTAGTGAATTTAATATCGTCGAACAGAGAAATATCTTGAAATGGTAACTCTTACCTATGAAAATCACGCTGACTCCAATAATTGCCACGACGAACGACTTGCTTAGACAAATAAACGTGAAGACAGCAAGTTGAATTGGCTTGAAGGCGCTGACTTTTTCTAAAGCAGAATCAAATTCCATAGCGTCAAAGTATTTGTTCTAATATTAAACAACGTCAAATATTTTAACGCTAACTTATATATGAATCCGCGAGGAGGACTTTGGAATGAATGTTTGTTGGCGAGTGGTGGATCGATAATTAATTTACCCATTAAATTAAAGATATTTATTGTAGAACAACAATATCATATCTATTATCCGTTTTAAAATATCAGTGAGAGTTTTGAATGTTAATAAACTGAATCACAAAAAGCGCCATTAAATTTCAAATTGGTATTGCAGTGCCATGTCTTTCTCATTTAACTTATTAGGCAAATTGAAATAACACATTTGAAAATGTAATGCAAACAACTCCTGCCGGAACATCTTTTCTAATAAGTGGCTTCCAAAGGTTACGAGATATTTTCCATAGCTTCTAATATTACTTCAGGTCTATTTGTGGGACACGTGAGTTGATTGTCGGTAAATAAATTAGTTGATTCATATTTCTAAGTTCAATTTCATAGATGACGACGCAGTTGATTAAATTGATTTGTTTTATACATCGTGGCTTAATGCATGAACGTCGGTTTGAAGTATGTTCAGTGGAACGTTTCTCTGTTTATAACCAAATTATGGTTATACTTGATCTAGAATTTTGAATTTGAATTTTTTATCACTAATTCTCTCGGCCGTAGAGTAAAATTACGCACAGAAAGTTAAATCTAAAAATGTTTATTATATTATAGTTTAATAATTCGGGTAATCAATTTTTAGTCTGAGGGCTTTTTTTCTTCAATTTGTAACAATCCTCAATTGTTTCAGGCAGTGGCATGCCTTTCGTCTCCGGAAGGAGAAGAACAGATAAAGCAGCAACTGTCGACACGAGTCCAAAGATTACATATGGTGCCCATGTAAGTTGAATTTTATTCTGAATTAAAAAAATTTAAAAATGTCTAATCAATAATTAAATTTTTTTTTATTAGACATGAAATTCCTGAGACATTACTAGGTAAGCTACAAAGGAGGCAGTCAAGACACCGACTCTTCCCCAAATCTGACAAATACCAGTACTGGTTGCCCTGGCAAACAAATGTTTAAACAGTTTTATAATTATTTAATTTTGATAAATTAAAGGATTAATAATCACTAAAATACAAATTTGTATCAATCAATGAATATAAACAGTATACGTCAAAATAACATTAGCTTATAATGAAGCATTTAATTACAAAATGTTTGATAAGGCTAGTGAGAGATGCATATTTTGAAGCGTGAGTTTTTGTTAACAAATAGAAAAATTACTCATTAAAGGTGCATTTTTTTTGTATTTATCTTAATGCCTGTATAGGAAAGTACTCTAAAATAGAATGGGAATGCTGGAACGACTGATAACTTTATTTTTGTTTGATCACAACATAAATATGTCATTAGAAGTCAAATCATAAAAATTAAAAGTTAAAATCATAAAACTTTGCAAAACTAACCTGAAGTTAGTGGGGAAAAACTCTTTTGTGTAAAGGATGATGATTGAAAATGCTCCGAATGTGAAAAACTTTGCCAGCATGAGTAACGTCATTGAAGACCAATAGTTGGCATCTTCATCTGAATGTTTGACAAACCAATTTCATTTATTTTTTCATTAAAGAAATTAATTCCAAAATTATTGACTCTAATGACATAAATGTGACACCCTCATCGATGAAAAGTGTCAAAGATGTTTGTAATAACCCACCCAATTGGAAAAGAGTGAGACAAGCCATAGTTGAGAGGGAGCATCCAGCTGTCAGCAGAAAAGAGAACAATGTCATGCGTCTTCCAATTCTATGAAGTAAAAATCAAAAATATTATTCTAACTTAAATAATTTTTAATAAACGCATTAGCAGTTGTAAAGTATTATGAATTCAGTTGAACAATGATGTTATATCACTATACTACTGGAATCGAGGCTATGTAAATGGTTGAGCGTCTCTGACGCTTACGCTTAATCGCTATACAAATAAACTTATCATTATCATTTCAACATAACTAAGTTCTAGTCGTAACTAAGGCGGCTGCTCATTGTTAGACAAATGACTGGAAACTGTTGTTTTGATGAAATTTCCTCTTTGGTTCGCTCTCATAGACGTTGTCTACCTTTCTCTTACATGCACTTCTTGTCAACAACTCATATTTTGAAACATGTGCTGGATGCATACAAGTTTGACGATGAACCTTCCAATGCTGAACATAGTTTTTGGCACCCCGTCATTTTGTCGGGATTTTTTCGTCCTGGGCTATTTTGTCGCCGGACTGTTATGACGGGTCACCATAGTTTTTTTTGTTTACACAGATGTGCAAACTTATATGATTTTGCTTCCTTTGATTCAAATCTGAACATTGTGATTAAATATGGCCACGTCATCAATGTTGTTCCCCTTATCGCTACCAATGTTCAAATTGGCTTCCGAGGATTCTGTACTAGGATTTATACATTTAAAAAAATTTTGATACTATTAACCCACAAACTGCGATTTAACAAAAACGACAAATTTATTTTTAAAAAATAATTTTTAAATAAAATTCAACTAATTAATAATTTTATTTACATTACGCCTTATGCTAAAAAAAGTAATGAGGTAAAAGTATGACCAAAAATAGTAATTTGTTACAAGTAAAAGTACAGAAAAGTAATTAATTACAGTATCGAATTACATGTAATTCGTTATAGCACAACTGATAATATTCAACTAAATTGATTTTCAAAATGTTTTTCTTTTCAGATCAAATGGTGTTAAAATCTTGTAATTTTACAAACCTCTCGGAAAAACAGGCCGCAACGACTGTTGAAGGCAGTTCTATGAGCCCCAAAATGGTGTAATTGATGAACCTGTTGCCTGCCAATGATGGAGTTATGAAAATAATCCCAATGAAAACAAAAAGGCCACTGAAGCTGGAATATAAATTTAAAAACTGATATTAGTGATAATAATGTAAATATTTTAATATATAATGAAAATTTAAATATTTGTCTTATTAATAGCAATAATTGCGTAACTATTTTTTAGTCGTCCTTGGATCATTTCTAGAGTTAGAATAGTGATTATTGACATTTGAGGATAAGAAAATTGGATAAAATAAAATTAAATAAAATTCATTATCTTTTAAAATAAGTGTAAATCGTCATCTTTTATATTCAGTTGTTAATCGGGCTTAATCGACCGATTACCTATCCATTCATCCATCACCTATTCGTTCATCCACTTGCTCACTAATCACTAATTAATTAATACTAATCACTAATCAATTAAATTAAAATTAATTTAAACTAACAAAAGCATGCAGGAAGAGAAAAGATATTTCAGTAGCAAGCAATTAGTCAGCACGTCCTTAAGACTGGGATGGTTGTTGGCATCTCCCGTTTTTCCTCCTTTATCATTGATCCGCTGAGACTCCAGGTATAGAGGCAATTTGACATTAAATGAAGAATGTGATGAGAAGGATGTTTCCTCCTTTCCATGGCTTTGAGAAACTTGATTTTGTGAGTAGCCGTTTGAATGATTGGGTGAAATAATGATGGTGGACAAAAGTTTCTTTCCCGGATCAAGCTGTAGTTAAAGCGTGTTTTAAAATGTTTGTGGCGTTCAATTTTTGGTTTTATTAATAGTACTAAGAATTCTAGAATTGCATGATGTAAAGGGCGTAATGTAACGTAATCGAGTATTGGCAGTGAACCAGGTTGATCATAATGGAGTTCCGAGAGGTTTGTAATTAGAAGAATGAAGTTCAGCATATAATGAAATGTGAAACATTTTTTTACTGTTTAGCAATTTTAACCTGGACCCCGTTCCATTTTGCCATTCCACGCAAAACATTTTCGGATTGTCGGACTTTTCCTTTCATGAACAGCCAAACAGGAGATTCGGGTAAAATGCTTTTCAAAAATAATTACTAAGCTATTGCCATGTCTATTATTTTCATACGTCGTGAAGATTGCAGACACTTCAAGATTTGTACAAAAAATGAATTTTTAATGCTTAGACAAAATCCGAATTAACAATTAAAAGACTTTGCAAATTTAATTTCTCACAAACAAAGGAGAAAGTAAACTCCAGGTAGAGCCGAGATAACGAGCTGCAATGTCCTCCATTGGGTCACAAGGAAGGCCAATCCTCCAAGACTCAGATGTCCAATTGTCCACAACATCTGCCCACCAATGCCTGGCATTGACCTATGCTTGGAGTCGAATATTTCTAAAACCAGAAGTTTGCCCGAGGTTATGGCACCCTGGTACAAAATCAAAACAACTAATTAATATAATAATAGATAATTTTTATTTTAGAAATAATTTGTTGATATGAGGGTTTTACTGTTGGTTACTCACAGTACCACCATTGTGGTAAATTTTTAATGCCTTTACAATTTGTTTCAATCCAAAATTCTATAATATAATTGTTTCCTTTTTGCAGTTTATTATTCAAATCTTTTTTAATAAATTTGTTCTTGTTTAAATCGAATCATCACAAGTAGTTTCAACGAACCGATGCAAATACTCCGATGAAAACTAAGCAGGTTAAAAAGATGATGTATGACGTCACAAAAGAGCAAGTTACTCCAAGAAGGAACAAAGCTCCATGACAAAGTCCAAAAATAAGTTTCCTTCCATATAAATCAGCCATTCTGGAAAGTACAACATCTCCGACCATGCATCCCACTTGGAAAATAACTTGTGAGAGTTCAATCAAATAATTTCTATTGCAGACGAGATTCCACTGTAATTGTTTAAAATTTCAAGTTAATATTTAATAAAATAGTAATTGTATTGTTAATACAAAATAATAGTTACACAAAGACTAATATTATTACACAATATCATAAGTAAATAACCAGCCAAGCATTTTCCATGATCAGTTGATGAAATTTGCTTAATTGAACTTTTACAAATGAAAAATATTACTAAAATTCTATGCTATATTACAAATAATTATTTACATAAAATAATTTAACGAGGACTCTTTGCAAAGCTTTTTTCACCTCTTCTGTCATTGTCATATATCCGTGATTCTCGTATTTCCATTTAGTACAAGGATGACTTTCAAATGACATCCAACTGACATTTGTGACTGACACATTCGAATGATTCATCACTCTAAGTTCGAAACATTTTGATGGCATTAGACGCTGAGACATGTTGAGGATATTTTCGAAACCAGCGATATTTGCAATGTAGTCCTGAAAATTGCCAGCTTTGACATTTAGCATTGAGATGCCTGTGCTGCATACGTGATTGGGAGTCCAACCTTGAGGTAGTATTCAAAATTAATTTACTATTTTGAAAACATTTTTTTAAAGTTTTAACCAAAATTAATTTCAAATTCAAACTAAATTCACAATAAATTGTATTTCAATGATTTAAAATAAAGTAAAATTTCAAAATTTAAAAGCTGAAACCTCACCTGTGAATATCAGACTGAAAGTATTCCAACACAATGGAAAAGCAAGACCAACTGAAAGAAGCAAAAACAGCGCAATGTGCCATCTCCGATAACCTCCGACTATTGCTAGAGCTGAGTCAATATCCATTTTGTTCAAAAAACTTTCAAATCTGCAAGTTAATACTTTGCTGTATTTAACAATGGCAACAACATTTGAAATTTAAAACGCGAATTTTTAAACAATAACGACCTTTTTGTAGTCAAAATTGTTTGTTGAGATCGTTTGTAATAATTTGAATGTCCTGAATGTGGCAATTCTTTTATTTTTTCAGGCAATCCACAGGTTTAAATAGCTGTTGAAGCTATTGTTAGTCCGAATTCTACAAGTCCTGCAATTTGATACTCTGTGACCAATTTATGTAGATACTCGTGAACGCACAAAAACATTACCATTACATGTCATCGCTTTTTACCAACTCTTTTATTTAGCTCGATGTTATAAAAGCAAGCTAAGCTTTGGTTGGTGTCTCCAAAAAAATGAATAATTTTAGAAGAACTGCTTTTGCTTAAAAAATAACTTCTTCGTGAAATTAGAAGTGCAACTTTAAGTATCCGGTTTGGAAAATTGTTCGTTTAACTATTTTAAGATGAATTTTTCCAGCGACCGTCTGAACTAAGTCTGTCACTTGATCAAATTGAAATTCAGGTGCTTTTTCCATTTTTTTGTAAAATTTATTAAACACAATTTGATTTGAAAATATAAAAATGCTTTGATGAGGATTACTCATTTCTTATACGTCTTCATGTAATTTACAATTATCCATGAATTCTCAAAAGTTAAAAATCAAAATTAAAATATTAAATTTTAAGTTTAACCGATTTTTTGAATGCCTTATGTATCCGGGTAGGATGTGAAGGCACGTCTTAATCGACCCACCACGTACATTCATTTGTATCTAGCACCCATAAAGGAGGGTGTACCCTGGAAGTGTATTTTCGAACACGATATATTACGAATGACATTACTGACGCCTGCAGGAACGCTATCCATTCGGCCAACCTGCAAGCAAATAGCACATAAGAAAATTTATTCAAAAAAGTGTATTTCATACATTTATTTGTATTTGCACTAATATTTTGGTTGCACGTCATTTAAAATTTGCTAGTTCTGTACGATAACACCATGTCTTTAATGTATTTTATTATTCATTCAAATTAAAAATTTTTATAAGCATTTCTCCGACAGCCGAAGAGCTTGTTGGCATTCAACTTATGGCAATCTTTGACAGTTTCTGGTAAGGACTAGTTGATGGTCTCTTGTAAGAACAGAAGCAGGAAGCCGACGATTAAGGATACCGCAGCGAACAGAATGTTGGATATCCAGCACAGATTTTCAGACTTGGTCTTTAGTTAATTAAAGTTAATTTAGTTCCGATGTTGCTACTTGGTAAAATCACTTTCGTTTACTTCAATTTTTTTCTTGACTCGTTTCAACAATTACTGATCGACAATTTTTAGAGTCAATTTCTTCTCAATTTTTGACAAAAGCGATAATTTCAACGTCGGAACTGCATTTCATGAAAACAACGCCTAATATTCTAATGTATAATAATATGGTGAATCTATTTAGTATTCTTGTACTTCACCCTTACGACAACATGCTGCTGTAACCAACCCTACATTAATTGAAAAATTACAAAGGAGAAGACCCGTTGGACATTTGTTAGCATAACCCTAACAATGAATGCTTAAATCATAAACAAATACAATTGTTGCGAAAGAAATACTATGGAATGAAATAAATGTTACGGAATTAACATATTGAGATTGTTACTGCGCTGAGCCAAAGATTACTCGAAATAAAGTTTATTTCGACAGCAACAAAATATAAATAAGATGTTAATATAATGTAAATTAAACGTATTTAAAATCTTCTATGTTTTCTACGCCTTGAATAAACCTTTAAGAAATAAAGTTTAAAAACATTGATGTACAATGATTTGAGATTTAAATTAAAACTGGATTACCACGGAAATAATCATTTACGATATCGATATCCAACAAAGTTTAAAACACACAGAACAATTAAGTTATTTCCTATTCTGACAGCTGAAGAACTTGTTGGCATTCAACTTGTGGCAGTCCTCGACAGTTTCTGGTAAGGGCTGGTTGTTGGTCTCGGGTAGGAACAGAATCAGGAAGCTGCCGATTATGGACACCACACCGAACAGAATGTTAGGAACCCAGAGCAAATTTTCAGACTTGGTCTTTTGAAAATATTAACAATTTTTTTAAAAATAATATTAAGATTAGAATGTATCTCTCTAAAAGTATGTTGATAAATTTAAGTAGTTCCAAGGAGACAATGAACATTAAGCAGACCATGTAGGCAGTCATTGGTGCTGCTAATGATCCGAGTCGTCCACATATCTGACAAACACCACAACAGGTGCCTCTAAAATGATACCATTGATAACATGCTATAAAATGCCAATTAAATTTTAAAATTGTAATAACTTATTCAGTTAACCTGATATTAGTAGGGAAAATCTCTTTCGTGTAAAGTGCCGTGATTGAGAAGGAAGTTGTGACAAATCCTTTTGCAAGAATGACAAATGCCAAATTCAGGTAAATCATGGATTCTGAAATTTTCAGTACATCGAAACAAACAAAATATATCACACTAAACCAAAGAACCTAGATATATGACAATATTCTTAAAACAAATTTAAGGTCAATGAAATATTTAATATTTTTTCTATTTACCAATTTTAATCTTGTTTTCGATTTATTTAAAGTTTTAAAGATTCACTTTATTCAATTTTAAATAATAATTTGTAATTTTTTTTTAATTATTGGCCATATTTCAATTAGCAAACCTGTATCTCTGGGGATGAAGACGATTGCACCCACAAAACACCCACCCGTAAATAAAGCTGCAGAACATGTCAATCTTCTGCCAAGTCTGAAAATAATCATTTATTGTATTTTCTTTTCAATAAAACTAATTCATATTTAATAATAACAGAATTTTCTTAAAATTTATAATCATCTACAATTACTTTAATGAATGCATTACGTTTTGGTCAAAAAGAAGGCCACAAGAGTGACAGGAATTTCAACAAGTCCCAAAAGAACGAAATTTAAGAAACGATTTCCTTGTAGACTCGGACTTGCCAAAATGATGCCGTAAAACATGATGCAGTTCGAGAACCTTAAAAAATTGTTTAAGGATTAAAGTTAGTATCAAATTAATAAAGTTTTTGCTGTAATAGAAATAAAATTTCTGAAATGTTATAGGCTTTAACTACTTAAAAAGTAGTTAACTACTGTAGTTAACTACCTTTTTATAAAAGTAGTTAGTAACTATTTTTAACTACTTTTTAAATAAGTAGTTAGTAACTACTCCTTAACTACTTGCATAGTAGTTAACTACTTTTAACTACTTTTCCGTTGACATTTGATAAAATTAATTTTCTGGACAATTGAACAAAATATAATTATTAGCATATTTATTTACACTAGTGTAACATTTTCAACAACTTTAACTACCTAAAAAGTAGTTAGTAACTATTTTTAACTACTTTTTAAATAAGTAGTTAGTAACTACTCCTTAACTACTTGCATAGTAGTTAACTACCTTTAACTACTTTTCCGTTGATATTTGATAAAATTAATTTTCTGGACAATTGAACAAAATATAATTATTAGCATATTTATTTACACTAGTGTAACATTTTCAACAAAATTTTATTGTCCAAATTAATCAAAAACAGAAGTATTCAGTAAATGTTTCAGGCGATCTCTTAAAAAAATCATCATGTCAACATGATTATCCGATAATTTACATCGTCTGTTACATAAAACCTGCCCTGCTATACTAAAACGTCTTTCAACTGCTGCCGAACTTGGTAATGTTGAATTAAGCTTGATGAATGCAGCACAAACAGTTGGATAATTAAGTAGGGTTTGTACATTTTTTGCGGAGTTTGATAAATAATCATTGAGCTGTTCAGCTACCTCATTATCACAAGAGTTTGGTACATTTTCCATATAATTCATTCATATTCACTGTTCTGAGCCGCATTGTCAGCAGAGGTGGTGATTGTTAACGACACCTTGTAATTTTTGGGTTTAAAAATGTTGAACCCGTAATGTCCTGTACAACCTCAGCATTTTTTACACTGCGATGAACTGAGTTTGATAATGATGCAACCTTTGCCATTGATCTATCATAAAGTCGTTTGTATCGCAGATTATCCCTTGCTTTCATTGCATCCACAGTAGGGTGACCCGTCATAACAGCCCGGCGACAGAATAGCCCCGACAAAACAGCCCCGTCAAAATAGCCCGGCGTCAAAATAGCTCAAGACAAAACAGCCCCGACAAAACCGCCCCGACAAAACAGCCCCGTCGAAACAGCCCGGCGTCAAAATAGCCCAAGACAAAATAGCCCCGTCAAAATGGCCCCGTCAAAATAGCCCGGCGACAAAATAGCCCAGGACAAAACAACCCGGCGACAAAATAGCCCGGCGAAAAAATAGCCCCGTCATTATAGCCCCACGATAACTCCATGTCAAAGTATTTTAAAAAAATGTTGTGAAACTGAATCAAAATTTAATTCGAAATTAGTGGCTTGAATGCTTTGACCGTTTTGAGTATTGTTTGTTGTTATTATTGTTCTCCAGAAGTTTAATTTGCATAGTCTTGCTTATTCGTATATATTATTGTATTTATATTATTTGTATCTGGCTTACAAATTTGTGTTGACATTATCCTCATCACAAGTTGCTTGTGAGAGGTCGTTTTCATCAAGATCATTCATGCTGATGTCTTGTGAGAAAGACTCTTTTCCAAGAATCAATAACAATGAAATCATTGATGTTTTAGCATCTACCAGTGAAACGATAAAAAGCTGTTATAATAGTTAATAGTGAATAGAAATTTTATACTCTAGTATTTCTTATGTTTAAGTTGATCAAACTGTCGCCGGGCTATTTTGTCGCCGGGTTGTTTTGTCCTGGGCTATTTTGTCGCCGGGCGGTTTTGTCGGGGCTATTTTGACGGGGCCATTTTTACGGGATTTTTCCGTCCTGGGCTATTTTGACGCAGGGCTGTTTCGACGGGGCCGTTTTGTCGGGGCGGTTTTGTCGGGGCTGTTTTGTCTTGAGCTATTTTGACGCCGGGCTATTTTGACGGGGCTGTTTTGTCGGGGCTATTCTGTCGCCGGGCTGTTATGACGGGGTGCCCCACAGTAGCCACAAGATTTAAGGTATGATTACCGCAGCGCTTATAAGGAGGCAAAAGAAGCGCATTATCCGCATTTGTAATATCTTGTTCGTTTTCAATCAAATCGGCTATATTTTCGCCAACAAGATATTCAGAAATATCACATAATGGCTCATCCGTGTCCATGCCATCAGTAACAGAGTTTTTCTCAACAACTAAAGAAAATGCCTTGACAAAATTAGCTGCATTAAAATCGCAAATTTATATAAAACCAAATCGCAATTTACATAAAACGTTTTCAGAATACGACTACTAAGAGTAATAATTCAGAAACGAGAAATGGCGGTAGTAAGCAAAAGTTGAAAACAAAGAAACTGTATTTATAAAGTGATGTAACAAATTGCAAAATTGGAATAAAATATTTTTCTTCATTTTATTTTAAAATTTTTTTTAAAGTAGTTAAAAAGTAGTTAACTATTTTTAAAGTAGTTATTAACTACAAATAGTTAAATTTTTTAAATACTTTTTTAAGAGTAGTTATTAACTACTTCCTAACTACTTTAAAGTAGTTATTAACTAGTAGTTAACTACTTATAGTTAGTAACTACCCATCACTGACATTTCATATTCCAAGTCAAGCTCAAATGATCAAAACAAAAAAATGAATTTTTGAAAAAAAAGAAACGTTTTGGAGATCATCAAACGCAGTTTCAGATGTATTATTTACGCTTTCAAATTTAAGATATGAATTAATTTTTAAAGTTCGATATAACCAGATATAGACAAATACTCACCATAAAAGGCTCGAAATAGCGAGACACTTAAGTATGACAGGATCTAAGAGGTGTCTTTTCATCGAGTTCTTTTTCGGTTCGTAGGTGAATGGTTCAATAATGGATACATCATTTACAACTTCCTCATCAGTCTTACATCCTCTAGAACTATTTTCCTCTTTTGTATTGCCTGGTGCAAAAGATGCCATTTCAGATGTTATACAACGTTGTTCTTCGGCTGTTTGCTCGATTGGTTTCAGAATTTTGGAGACAAGCACAATGTCTGGGTCTAGCTGAAAAATATAAGCAATAAACTTTTGTTGAGATGTTATATTGTAATTTAATCAAATCAAATATCAAGTGGTTAACTTTGACTTTATTCCACCTTGCGACATTTCGAAGAATTTTGTCTGCCTTCTCGGTTTTACCTCTGGTTATCAACCAGGAAGGAGGTTCTGGTATCGGTCTGTAAAAAAATATTTTTTAAAAATATTAATTTTTTAAAATTTTGATACTGCAGAGCTGCAATCAAAATTTATTAGTACTATAGTAAGATGTATGTGAAGATACATTCTAGAGAAATCAACTTGTTTTTAATAACATGCATATGCAATTGCGTTAATTTTGAGGTAACTACAGAAATAACCAAACCAAGCTAATTTTAGTTCGAAATAATAACGTACATTATTAGTAATGACAAAATCAGAGATGCCACTGAGATGGTTATCTGCAGAATGCTCCAGCCTTTGATCAGGTAAGCCATCCCTGGTAAGGCGATATAACACACAGTCCAGAAGTATTCGAGAAATATGCCAGAAAGTGTCCTGCGTTTCGCGTCGAAGAATTCCAGAAGGAGCATCGTACCCGAGGTGCAGTTAATCTACAAAAAATATTGTTATAACCCTGACTGGAAAACATCAGAAATTTTTATGATTGTAAAAATGTATTGGTAAATTTTATTAACATATTTTAAGGAATAATTATTGCTATTTTAAGGAATCTTCGAAACGAAGCATGCGGCCCTTGATAAGAGTTCGAGGCAGCATAATGGAGCGAAGTGCAAGCATTGTGGAGTTAGACGGAGATGATTAAAAAAAATCCTCTGGAATGTGGTGTTATTTCACAATTGTTTCTCTAGACTAGTTATTTCGGCTCGATATTGTTATTGAGTGGGCATTTCATTATTTTAACAAAAACTGATGTTTCACAGTAAGGTTGTCAATGCGAATATTTTTAATGAAAAATGAAAAAATCAAGTTTATCATTGGTTATGAGTATTCTTCTAACCAGTGTTGTAAAAATTACCTCATTTCGGTAACTAGTTACAAGTAAAAGTAATACCTCAAAAAGCTACTTAAGTATAAGTAAGAGTATTGTCTCAAAAATTTACTCAAGTAAAAGTTAAAAGTTACAGCGTCCAAAAGTTACTTTTAAGTAAAAATTACAAGTAACTTTGATGCCGCCATTATTGTGATCATACATCATTCCGTATTATTTAAAAGGAATTGTTTCTCTTATCGTTAAAACAATTACTGGTATTAACTGCTAGTACTAACAGTCATTAAATAATAACATTTGAACTAATGCATTCTTTTGGTGTTTTTATTATTTATTACATTACAATCACAATTTTTTGTTAATTTTTAACATAACTAAGTCCTCGAATAGTTTGTCACTCATTATGGTCCTTCAGCTGTTCTTTGTCATACCAGAAGAGCTGAATAAACGTTCAACAGCTGCACTAGCTGGCAGAGGAGTGTTCAACTGGATAAATAATTTCTTCAGGGTATCGCTTCCAGTAATAATGTTCATGTCATCTGATCGGATGACATCATCAGATGAACGAGAGCTCAAAGCTCGTCCATCTTTGCTGCATTAGAAGATGTTATTTTGGCTACCAGTTTCTCATGAAGCTTGACAACCGTTGGCAACAGATATCCCATATTCCTTAAATTCTGTTGGATGCATGCGTTCCACGTGCTACTTCAAGTTAGATGAAGAACCTTCATATGCTGAACATGTAGTTTTTGTTTCTGTTGGCAGAGTAGGCACGCATACTTATATGATTTTCCTTTGATTGAAATCTGAACATTTTGTTCAAATACGGCCACGGACTATCTTCACCCTTGTTCCTCTTATCTTCGCTAACGACACTAAAAATGGCTTCAAATGAATCCATACTACGATATATTAAATCTTATATTATATGTATATAATATTATATATTATAAAAAGCTTCGGTATGACTAATCAACAATTTCCGATTTAAAACAAAAACGACCGGCGATAACCACAATAACAAAAGAGCGATGATCGGGAAGGGGAAGGTTCTCGAACGAACCAAAGAATAACAATCTAGAATTTAAATTTTTTTAAAATAAATTAAACTAATTTAAAATGTTATTTATGTTACTTTGTAACGTCTTGCGCCAAAAAGGTAACGAATTAAAAGTATGACCAAAAATAGTAATTTGTTACAAGTAAGAGTACAAAAAATTTTTTGTAATTGTTACAAGTAAAAATTACCAAAAAATGTAATTAATTACAGTAACGAATTACATGTAATTCGATACTGCACAACACTGCTTCTAACCTCTACGAGGAATCCCAGAGCAATTTTGCTCAAAGCAAACATTACGTAGTTCACTGAGTAAGCGTTGATCAAGCCGATGATGCAGATGCAGATGTGAGTGATGATATGGAGTCTCTTTCGACCATACCTGTCCATCAGGAAGGAAAACATATTTCCAATTATTGAGCCTAATTGGTACAATATTTGAGACAATTCGGCCATGTAGTTCCAATCGCAAACCAAGCCCCACTGATGGAAAGATGAGAAAAAAGGTTTTCATTATTACAGAATTATGTTTTTTATTAATTGGCTTAAAAGTAATAAACATAAAGCACGAAACTATGTGGAATTTCATTTTTAAATTAAAAATTCACGACGTTGCCAACTTGAATCATTAATTCAAAGAAATTTATGTGGACTTCTTCCCGGCAAGGGTTTATTTAATGATATTTGTCATATTATTTAATTTTTCTTGAGATTCTTAGTCATTGGAATTCAAATATAAACACAGAATAACATATTTTAAATTGAAGGATAATAAACCCAAAAAAGTTTAAAATAACTAAAAATCTGTACCTCTTCGACAATGGTATGGTAACCATTGTTTTCAACTGTCCATCTATTACACTTCCCTACAGAAACATTGCCAGTCTGATTATCATATTTTTCAAAGTAACATCTTGAATCAAAATGACTTTGATTTCGTTCACTCAGATTTGACCACGTCTGAGAAAGTTCGATGTGCGTGGTGTTTATCTGACTCTTCCCAGATTCTGATTCTACGCAGGAATGTGGAGGTTCCCATCCTGTCAAGATCAGCATTTATTTTCTTCAGTAGTTTAAGCCGCACACCTTAACAATTTAATTATTATATTAAAACGTTTAACAATGTTAATAATTCTCAGCTTTTTAATATTCATATTAATTGTAGTGTTTGTTGCATCATCTGGTAGAATTTGTCTGAATAAATGTTTTTTCCTGCAATTTGTACTTTACTTATTTTCAATCGTAGGACTTTTTGTACAACTTATCATTCCTAGCTTCTAAAGTATCCACACTTGTAACTAAATTTAGTAAATGAAAACTTTAGAAGGTACAACTTCATCATCATATCTATCAATTTCTTGCAGGCAATTGCCAACATTCACGCATCAAAATAGTTATGATGTCAATTGTATTCTGCCCATCACTTTTGATTGATGCTGCAGAATTGTTTGCAGAAGTTTGCTGCAGATTGTTGCAGAAATTAACAAAACCAGAGTTTGAATCACAAGTATAATTTTCAATTGCAAAATATTGAACTAAACATAATGAACAAATTGGTACATATTTCTTTGAATGTTCCGAAGGTAAATAAAATTAACTTTAAGTTAAACTTTTTTTAGCTTTGTTAAACTTTTCTAGTAACTAAAAAAATATATCAACTAAGTTAGTCATTTTTTAGTTAACTTTTGCCCATCCACGACATTAATATTATGTAATAATTGTTACAATATACTATTAATATAAAACTCATTACATCATCAGAACCAGACTGACCGACAAAGACAATGCTAAGACCCTGCCAAGAAAGTGGTAAATACAGAGATGTTCCAACAAGAAAATACATGAACAAGTTCCATCTTTTCCATCCGCCAACCAGAGCAAGTGCACTATCGACGTCCATTATTGGCCTTTAAAGTTTCTTGCCCATATTTGGCAAATAATTTCAAAAAGACGTTATAATAGCAAATCCAAAACAGGTCTTGAGATTGTATGAAAGTTTCGACATAAATAGAACAAAATATCGAACAGCCAACTGCTTCGAAAGCAATTGTGCAGACTTTCAAATGTGTCGCCCGTTTAGCTCACCACATTAAGAGCTTTACTTTCACGTTTGAATGACTTCAATCGGCCGATTGTGTTATTAACTCGAACAGCCTCTCAAATAAAATTCATTATAAAGTTTTTTATTTGATAAAACAACTATTTTAAGCTATAATCATAAAATTGAATTTAAGCAAAGAGAGGTTATCAGTTTGTTCAGTTGTCAAACAAAATGACAATGTAAAATAAAGAGGTGCATAAATTGTGGAATTATTTTTATTGTCATTTTCATTGAAATATTATGAAGCATTGATAAACAATTGTTTTAAACTTTTGTTGAATCATTATGACAAAATATTCCTCGCATTCAAAATTAATATTAATAATTTAATTTATCATTCAGATTAAAAATGTTCGTAAGCATCTTTCTGACAACTGAAGAACTTGTTGGCATTCAACTTGGGTTTGTCTTCGATAGTTTCCGGTAAGGGCTGGTTTTTGATCTCGGAAGGAACAGAAGCAGGAAGCTGACGATTATGGATAACACACCAAGCAGAACAGAGTTGGTTTTTTGAAAATTTAAACAATTTAAGAAAAAAATAAATAGTAAAAAATCATGTTAAATTTATTTCTCTAATATTATGCTGGTTATTAAATAGTTTGAAAGAGAAAATAAGCATTAAGCAGACCATGCAGGCTGCCATTAATGTTGCTAATGATCAACAAATTTGACAACCACAACATGTGCTTCTGAAACGTCAAATGACACATTTTTTTTATTGATAAATTGTAGTTGGGTTTGATAGAATCCATTCGTACTGTACATTTTGACATCGTCAGAAAAAAGCTTGCAAACAACATTCGAGTTGAGTCTTGAGCAGGTCAGGTAGGTCATTTATGTAGAGTAAGAACAGAATTGGCCCAAGTACGCTGCTCTGGGAAACACCGCTGGTGACAAAAGCCTCCTCTGATACAGAGCCGTTGACTTTCACCTTTTGAGTCCTTGAATCTAAAAAATTTCCAAGCCATCCTTTAATGCCGTCTCCAAAACCATAAGCTGAGATTTTATTATTAAGTTTGGAATGTGAAACGGAATCGAAAGCCTTTCTAAAGTCTAAGTATATTATATCAATGTGCTTCGTTTGGAGTTCTTCTGACCATTGCTGAATGCATTCGAGTATATTGGTAATTGTGGATCGGGCCTGGAACAAATCATGTTGACTGTCATCTATCAACTTTTGATAAGTCAGATGTTGCATCCTTTTTTTATGGATGGATGTGACCAGAGCTACTTTCCATTCATAGGGCAATTTTTTGTCTTTAAAAGATGTATCAAATATGTGGGAAGCAAGCGATGACGCGCACCTTTTTAGGAATATATTGAGAATACCATCAGGTCCTACTGAAAATGAAATTAAATATTGTAACTTTTTAAAGTAGTTTGGAAAAAAACATTGAGTGTCCCACGACAACAAATGTTTCCTTACCATAATGTATAAATTCTTGGATGTGGATTAATCTTTACTTACACATATTGAAAATTTGTATAATTTACAATTATCTATAAGTTCAGGCACATACAGCACCAGGTGGCTCTAATTCTAATTTAAAACCTATATATAAACTAGAATATTGTTAGGTTTCTGTATGTAATTACAAAGTTTAGCTATAGGATATTAATGGCATGTAATTTTGTTCAGATGTCGTTGCTTGATGAAATAACTTTCGTTTATTTCAATGATTTTCCTGACTCGTTTCAACAAATTAGTACCCTTGGATGCATTTCTGATCAATTATCGACAATTGATCGATCAAAAGTGATAATTTCAAATTTTTAGTCAGAATTGTATCTTGTTCATATCTTGATGGAAGGATGTGATTGCAAAAGCATAAACAAATTGATAAATATTTCTACTAAACTATTATATCATCAACATCTAAGATGTGCGAAAATATTCTTCGCCATCAAAAACTATATAAATAACTTATTTTAATATTCATTCAAATTAAAATTGTTTGTATGTATTTTTCTGACAATTGAAGAACTTGTTGGCATTCAACTTGTGGCAGTCCTCGACAGTTTCTGGTAAGGGCTGGTTGTTGGTCTCGGGTAGGAACAGAAGCAGGAAGCTGCCGATTATGGACACCACACCGAACAGAATGTTGGGAACCCAAAATAGATTTTCAGTCTTGGTCTTTTGTAAATATAAATTTATTTGAAAAATATATAATATTACATCAACAAATTAAGTTGGTTGTAAGCAGACCATGTAGGCAGTCATTGGTGCTGCTAATGATCCGAGACGTCCGCAAAATTGACAAACACCACAACATGTGCCTCTGAAACGTCAAATGACACGACCATTGATAAATTGTTCATAAAAACAATGAAATAGTTAAATTTTAATAATTTCCTGTAGTAGCATAATCAATTCACCTGATATTAGTAGGGAAAACCTCTTTTGTGTAAAGTATCATGATTGCGGAGGAAACCGTGACGAATCCTTTTGCAATGATGACAAATGCTAATTTAGTCCATATCATTGTATCTGAAAAATGCAATTATAATAATTATTTTTATTAGACATCTAAGCTAGACCAATTAACATTCTTATTTCCTACTTCTTATTATTTTTATTTCAATTCATTTCGAATTTTAAGAGCATTAACATTCAAGTGATCAATAAGCAAAGGTAATTCTAATAATTTTAAGTTAATTTGTAAGTGTTCACTAACATTTATTTGTTATTTAATTATGTAATTTCCGTGATTACGTTTTTTGATTTCTAGTGAAAAAAATTGAATCAATTATTATTTTGTTTTACTCACATAAAGTTTTCGTAACCTCATTTTAATTTTTGAATCACGAAATGTAGCATAAAATGTTAACAATATTTTAATTGAAAATAACAAACCTATGTTTCTGGGGATGAAAATGATTGCAGCCACAAAACAACCAGCCAAAAACGAAGCTGCCGAAGATGTCAATCTTCTACCGATTCTGAAATTATTAATTTTTGGTATCTTCTTTTTTAATGATTTTTCATATTTATTGGCAACAAAATGTTTAATTTATTACTGAATTTAATGTTAATTATATATTATATTTTGCAAATTGTGAACAGTACTTTTTAGTTAAAAAGAAAGCCAAAATTGTGGCAGGAACGTCAGCAACTCCCAAAAAAACAAAATTTAAGAAACGATCTCCTTGTAGATTCGGACTTGCCAAAATAATACCGTAGAGCATGAGGCAGTTGGAGGACCTGAAAAATAATTTCAGGACATTAATTTAAAATTTAGTGTCAAATTAATAACGTTTTCGCCGTAATAGATATAACAATCTCATCTATTCCATGTTTTAAAATACGCTCGAATTACAAATACAAAGTTAATAAAAAAAATACTTTTAAACCTTATTTAAAATGTTTACTTTTTCAGCCTTAAGTTTTAAAATAAAATTTTTAATTTAAAATCATCACATATAGTACTAACCATGTCAGGCTCGAAATAGCGAGACACTTAAATATGACCGGATCTAAGAAGTGTCTAAATTTCGAGTTCTTTTTCGTTTCGTCGGTTAATGGTTTAAGAATGGACTCATCATTTACAACTTCCTCATCAGTCTTACATCGTGGAATACCATTTTTATCCTTTGTGTCATTTGAAGCAATTGATGACATTTCAGATGTTATATAACTTTGTTGTTCGACTGTCTGCTCGATAGGTTTTAAAATATCAGAGACTAGCACAGTGTCTGGATCTAGCTGAAAAAAATTTTAGGCATTTAATCTCAAATGGGTAAATGGAACTTAAAACTCTATCCATGCATAGTAATAGCTAATATAATATAATATAACACAATATAATAATAATTATAATAATAATTATAATAATAATAATAATAATAATAATAATAATAATAATAATAATAATAATAATAAAATAGGAACAGAAATCTGTTTGCACATTTTGAGCATTAGGTAAATGCTACTTTTATCTTTTATTAATATTTCGTTCTTTAAATGTAACACATACTTCAAAGTAATAAAATAATGAGAATTTGGATAATTTGGCACTTAAATGTTTATTTATTTATTTATTAAGCATCTAACTGAAGGGTCTTTGAGACCACTAACACAAGTTTGTACAATTTACATACAAAAAGTACAACACAAGCTCCAAATGACAAGGACAATCAGGTATATGTTAAGAAACGATTGAAATCAAAGTCACGTATCAGAGCATTACTCTCCTACTAAAGAAATAATATTTGACAACATTTGTTGAAAATTTACTAAATCAAGTTTGAAACTGTGTCCTCTATGTGTCTAGGTAGTCCTGGACAGTGTTGTAAAAATTACCTCATTTCGGTAACTAGTTACAAGTAAAAGTAATACCTCAAAAAGCTACTTAAGTATAAGTAAGAGTATTGTCTCAAAAATTTACTCAAGTAAAAGTTAAAAGTTACAGCTTCTAAAAGTTACTTTTAAGTAAAAATTACAAGTAACTTTGATGCCGCCATTATTGTGATCATACATCATTCCGTATTATTTAAAAGGAATTGTTTCTCTTATCGTTAAAACAATTACTGGTATTAACTGCTAGTACTAACAGTCATTAAGTAATAACATTTGAACTAATGCATTCTTTTGGTGTTTTTATTATTTATTACATTACAATCACAAATTTTTGTTTATTTTTAACATAACTAAGTCCTCGAATAGTTTGTCACTCATTATGGTCCTTCAGCTGTTCTTTGTCATACGAGCAGAGCTGAATAAACGTTCAACAGCTGCACTAGCTGGCAGAGGAGTGTTCAACTGGATAAATAATTTCTTCAGGGTATCGCTTCCAGTAATAATGTTCATGTCATCTGATCGGTCTCGAAGATACTGCATTAGAATATCAGTTGACCTTGTGCAATTGAAGAAACTGTCTTCAATACTGTCAGCATCAGATGAACGAGAGCTCAAAGCTCGTCCATCTTTGCTGCATTAGAAGATGCTATTTTGGCTACCAGTTTCTCATCAAGCTTGACAATCGTTAGCAACAGATATACCATATTCCTTAACTTCTGTTGGATGCATGCGTTCCACGTGGTTCTTCAAGTTAGATGAAGAACCTTCATATGCTGAACATGTAGTTTTTGTTTCTGTTGGCAGAGTAGGCATGCATACTTATATGATTTTCCTTTGATTGAAATCTGAACATTTTGTTCAAATACGGCCACGGACTATCTTTACCCTTGTTCCTCTTATCTTCGCTAACGACACTAAAAATGGTTTCAAATGAATCCATACTACGATATATTAAATCTTATATTATTATATGTATATAATATTATATATTAAAAAAGCTTCGGTATGACTAATCAACAATTTCCGATTTAAAACAAAAACGACCGGCGATAACCACAATAACAAATGAGCGATGATCGGGAAGGGGAAGGTTCTCGAACGAGCCAAAGAATAACAATCTAGAATTTAAATTTTTAAATAAATTAAACTAATTTAAAATGTTATTTATGTTACTTTGTAACGTCTTGCGCCAAAAAGGTAACGAATTAAAAGTATGACCAAAAATAGTAATTTGTTACAAGTAAGAGTACACAATTTTTTTTGTAATTGTTACAAGTAAAAATTACCAAAAAATGTAATTAATTACAGTAACGAATTACATGTAATTCGATACTGCACAACACTGGTCCTGGACGAGTAGCAGATGCCTCCGGGGGAATCCGCAAAGCCATTCAGTAATTTGAAGCAAAATGTTAAGTTCGCCAGAAGGCGGCGTCTCTCCATGGTCATAAGTTTAAGCTGCCCTAGAATTTCCATGTAGGGGTATTTAGCAATTGAGGGTATTGACTTGGTAAATCGTTTTTGGATTTTTTTTAAACTCTATCAATTAGGTATTTGTGGTCGGAATGGGGAACCATATTCAAGAATAGGTCTGATGGGTGCAAAAGGCAAGCTTTAGGACATCCTTGTCAAGCTTGGGCCCATCATAACCTCTAAATCCCTAATCATGTCCTCTCATTGGAGGGTTTGACCGTTGACAGTGTATTAATGATTATTTCTTTTCTTTCTGCGGCTATGGAGAAAACCTGGCATTTCACTGGTGCGAGCTGAAGTTGCCAGATGTGACTCCACTGAACTACGCTGTCGAGAGCAGACTGCAGTTGGGTTTCAGACGAAGTTGGGAAGCAGTAAAGCTTAACATCATCAGCAAATAGTTTGCAAACGACATCCGTATCATTGAAGATCATTGATGTACAATAAAAAAAAGTGTGGGGCCAAGCACACTGCCCTGGGGGATACCATTGGTCACAGGAACGATATTTGATAAAATTCCACCTATATTACCTCGCTGTTTCCTCTGTGAAAGAAAGTTGACGAGCCACAGCATAACGTCTTCATGGATGCCGTAGCATTGTTACTTTTGGTTAAAAGCTTGTTGTGCACTGCGTAATCAAATGCCTTTTTAAAGTCTAGGTATATGATGTCCACAATATGTCTGGACTGGATTTCTTCCGACCATTGTTGCATTCAAGTAGATTTGTTACGGTGGATCTGCCAGTCATAAATCCGTGTTGATTCCTGTTTATTAATTTATGTTGTATTAGATGACGCATAAGCGATTTGTTAATAATCCGCTCCATTGCACTGCAGCAGGTTGATGTGATTGAGATGGGCCTGTAGTTTCCAAGGGGTGTGGTGGGACCTTTTTTATGTATAGGAGTGACTAATGCCGTTTTCCAGTCACAGGGCAACTTGTGATCTTTAAGGGAAGTGTCAAACATATGGACAAGCGGTAAAGCCAGAGAGGATGCGCACTTTTTTAAAACAATGTCGGGTATTCCATTTGGTTCCGTCGACAATGAGGAATTAAGGCCAAACAAGGTCATCCCCACAACATCTGGAGTAAATTTGATGTAAGACTAATGTGGTTTCCTTTCACAAATTAATTTATGAGAATAAGAACATTATCTGGATTATGTGCTTTGAAACTGCACCATTAAGTTTTAAAATAACAAGTTTAAATTGTATGTTGTAATCAAATTAAATGTTAATTGGCATACTTTAACTTGGTTCCATCTAGCGATACTTCGAAAGATTTTGTCTGCCTTCTCTGTTTTGCCTTTTGTTATCAACCAGCAAGGAGACTCAGGTATCAGTCTGTAACAAAATATTTTTCAAACTTCTATTTGTAAAAAAATTAAATAAATGTTTTATCAAGGTGCCCCTTATTTCACATCTTTAATCAAAGCTTAAATACAAGCCATAATGTAAAGTGTGAAGATTGATTTTGGAAAAATTAAAATGTTTCAAGTAACACGCATTTAAACATGTTATTTGTTATTTCAATATGTTATTTATAGGTAACATGCGCTTAAAGTTTATCAATAAATGTCGAAACCAAGTTGATATCAGTTCGAAATAAAATAAATAACCCACATTATTAGCAGTGCCACAACTAGAGATGCTAATGACAAGGTCATCTGTAGACTGTTCCAGCCTTTGATCAGGTAAGCCAACCCAGGTAAGATGATATAACACAAAGTCCAGAAGCTTTCGAGAAAAATACCAGGCAGTGTCCTGCTTTTAGCGTCGAAGAATTCCAGAACGAGCATAGCACCTGAGATGTAGTTAATCTATGGAAAACATTTAAAATCATTAAAATGTGTAAAATGTTTGAATAATTATTTTATTAAAAGTGCTATTATTTTACCTATGTTTATATGTATTTTTATATGTTTTTATATCTATGTTATTTATGTTACTTAAATTTCTACACTCAAGGTAGAATAGCAAGAACGCCTGCAGTCATGGATAATAGACCAGGGGCAAAATCCAGAGGACTATTTATTCATTGATCCGTTTTTGAAAAGCTTCAGGGATGAAGTCATTGCACGAATTGGAAACTCCCAAGCATTCATGAAGCGTGAAGAAGCTGTTGTCACGGATAAGGTAACTGAGGTTTCCTTGAACAAGGCTGCCACTAGCTATCAACCTGAGGAGGCTCCAAGAAGCACCAAAAACATACCAGATGAAGCGTCAACAGTGTATCTGAACGCCGCGCTGGCTTCGGTTGAGACGAAAACCAATTAAATGGCAAGTGGAAGCACTTTGGGAAAAATCAAAGTGTTGCTTCCATGGACTGAGGAATAAGAGGAGGAGCTGAGTGATAGGGATGGGTGCGGAGGACGGTGCTGAGTAGACCTTGGCTGAAGTTAACGTAAGCAGTTTGGTGGTTGACAGCTTTGAGGAACCCGAGGTTTAGAAATTCGGTTGTTCAGTTCCGTTAAATGAATATTTGCTCTAATAAACTTATTAGTTAACTTACTAGTTTGCCCCCGGGTTAATTCAATAAGATACTTTATCGCCCACTTTCAAATAATTTTATTTTACTTTAAAAAATGCGCCTTATAGGCATGTTTTGGAACCATTTTAGGTTTGATTTTATTAAAGTTTGGCAGTTTCTTAATCTAGCTCTGTCATTAAGAGTAAAATTGTAAATCAAAAATAACTCTAGATACCTTTTTTCCTCAATCCTGTTTTGGCAGCTTTTACTGTATAAGATCTTACTTCGAAACATGTAGAATCATTTATCTAGTGATTTACTAGTTATTTCTGCCATAAGGTTTTAGTAGGCGGAAATGTCATTATTTTTGATAATAACAGAAACTGATATTAAACTGTAAGATTTCCAAATCAAATATCTTTAAGAAATAAATAACAAATCTAGCATATCTTTGGTTATAAATTATATGTGTTTATATATTTCTTACCTCTACGAGTAATCCCAGAATGACTTTACTCAGAGCAAACATTACGTAGTTTACCGAATAAGCGTTGATCAAACCAGTGATGCAGATACAGATGTGGGTGATGATATGGAGACTCTTTCGACCATACCAATCCATTAGGAAGGAAAAAATATTTCCAATTATTGAACCCAATTGGTAGAAGGTTTGAGACAATTCGGCCATATAGTTCAAATCGCAGACGAAACCCCACTGACGGAAGGACGAGAAAAAAGGTTTTAATTATTACACAATTATTTTATGTCTTTAGAGTCGTAAGCATATTAAACATGAAGCATAATATTAAAAAAAAATTCACTTTAAATTCATTGAAATTTAAAAATGTCTACGCTGCCAAAGTGAATCATGAGTTCAAAGGAATTAATGTTTTCCTGACGTTTATTGATAATATATATCATATTAGAATTTTTCTAGGATTCCTAAGTCATTTGACTTAAAATGTAAAATAATGCATTTTAAAATGAAGATTAAAAAACCAAAAATATTAGAAATATCTGAAAATCTATACCTCTTCGACGACAGTATGGTAACCATTGTTTTCAAATGTCCATTTACTACACTTCACTATTGAAAAATCACCAGTCTCATTGTTGTATTTTTCAACGAAACATCTTGAATCAAAATGACTTTGATTTCGTACACTCAGATTTGACCACGTCTGAGAAAGTTCGATGTGTATGGTGTTTATTTGACTCTTCTCGGTTGCTGATTTTACGCAGGAATGTGGAGGTTCCCATCCTGCAAAGATCAACATTTATTTGCATCAGTATAATCAACCTCATACCTCAGCAATTAAATTAGTTATTGATTAAGTTAAAGTGTTGAACATTGTTGATAATTTTCCATTTTGTAACACTCAAAGTAATTGCAATCCAAGATTATTCCTTAGCACCATCGAGATCAGAGATTGTCCTACAAATATTTTTGAAATTAAATAGGTCATATTGGCTAATACTGAGTAAGAAATGTTCTTAAAATGTCAGCTCATGTAGTCTTGCTGATGTTCGACAATTCGTGAAGTAACTGAAAAATACAGGTTATGTAGTTTCTGAAAGTTCTCATAAAACGATTAGAAGTATTAGCAGTCAATGTTACATTATCTTCTTTGAGAAAGTACGGAAGCAAAATGCCAAATTGTGCTTTCGCACACCATACCGTTACATGAGGACTATGTAAAGGGTAACTGCAACTAACGAGGGTTGTTTACGGACAAATATCGGAAATTCTGAACGCTTCCACGCAAGTGAAAATTGTCACTGGAAAACACATCAGTAGTACGGGTCACGTGTTGTTGAAATTACACGCACAATATTCTGCGATTTTGATATTCTCTTCCGCTGAGTTTCTGTTCCAACATCATTTTTTATCAATGCATTTTCAGATGCTTGTGAAGAATTCTTCACAAATTTTAATGAAAAGTTCAAGAACGGCGGCACCTTTCCTTTCCTCATCTCGGAGATTGAGTTAAAACATTAAACTCCCGCGTTGATATTTTCCGGAGTTCTACTTGTCCGCGGTCGGTCATACAACAATAGATTTATATTAAATTACAAATAATACAAAATGGCATTATATGTATATTTTATCGGTGGCCCTGATCGAAACGAAGGCGAAGGGCATCATTCTCATCTGAAATCAGCATCGTGCTTTAAAATGTGACGAATCATTTTGTAACCTGCAGAGATGCTGTCTATTGATTGTATCTAGTTTTAAAGTACACGATCGAAAATTAGATAGATTTAATAACGATAATAAAACAAAGGTAAATTATAATATTTGTTACATTTTGTCATTATTATGTGCAACCAATGACATCATCACAATCAGACTCACCGACAAAAACAATGCTAAAACCCTGCCAACATATTGGTAAATTCAGGGCTGTTCCAACAAGGACATACATGAACAAGTTCCATCTTTTCCATCCGCCAACCAGAGCCAGTACGCTATCGATGTCCATTAATGATCGTCTGAAGTTTCTTTACGATATTTCAGAAGGTCGCTATTCATAGCAAATGCAAAACGCGTGTTGAAATCGTGCGAGAGCTTCGATTGAAATAAAACAAAACTTTACTTTCACGTTTTAATGACCTCAGCCGCCTAAGGCCAAAACATATTCTTAGCTGGCACAGCCTCACAAACAATATTTTGAATTCATTATTTGTTCAAATGTCACATTAAATAATGATTTAAAGTAGAGGAGTAAACATTGTTGAGTTATTTGTATTGTCATTTTTATCGAAATTTCTCGAAGCATTTATAAATATTTGTACTAATGTTTTATATTTAAAATGTGCTGAAGCATTCGTCGCAAATAATCAATTTATTTAAAAATAAAATTTATTAACTCATCTTCATTGTTCAGTTCCAATAACTGAACACTTGCTTAATAACCTTACTGAAAAGTTATCTAGTTTGTGAACCCCAGGATTATTTCAATATTATTGTTAAAGATTAAGGCTATGGTTAACTAAAACGTTACTAGCTCTTAGTTAATATACAACAATTTGTTTAGTTACATCGTGTATGAAAAAGATACAAAATATAACTATTATAACTTTTAATTATTAACAGTGTTGTAAACTTAGATTTTTGGGAAATTAATTAAGTTTATATTGCTAAAATAATTAAATTTATATTTCATTATATTTGGCATTTTTTCGGGCACGTGGTATCTATTATTGCTACAGAAAAGCGTTCTCGCTAATCACCTGACAAAAAACGAGAATCAAGGGTTTCTTTCAGGCATTATTGGGGGGGCATTTCATGAGTTCGGGGGGCCAGTATTTCGTGCCAAATACAAGTTTAAAATCAAATCATGCACAATCTCAGTTCAATAATTATATTTTAGGTAAAAACATATTGAAAATCATTTATACAAACTAAAATTTAAAATATGTTTAATAACTGAAATGTTTAAAGAAATTTTAAACGCCGAGGTTTTTTGAGAGCATATAAATCTGCTAATTAAATTACATTCGAATTCAAATGATTGGAAAGAGTCTACTGGCAAGAAGTCAGAAGTTTGGAAGCATATTCTTGTCAGGTCAGGCGATGAGTCAGTGGTAACATGCAAATACTGCTCAGCCAAGTTTAATCCAAAGCAAGCAACAACGTCTCTAATTTATCACTTAGAAAGTAAAGAAGACATAAGTTTGAAAAAAAGCTCTCTCTCTCTATATATATATATATATTATGTGAAGTTAAGAACTTAAGAACTTAATGAGTCTATCAATATATATATATATATACATATATTGTTGTAAACTTAGATTTTTGGAAATTAATTAAGTTTATATTGCTAATATAATTAAATTTATACTTAATTATATTTGGCATCTTTTCCGGGCACGTGGGATCTATTTTTGCTACAGAAAAGCATTCTCGATAATCACCTGACAAACAACGAGAATCAAGACAACTTGGAAGCCCAAATATCCATTTGCATCCTTAAGTACCTCAATTCTTCAACACTTAACTTCTATTATTCAGTTCCGTTAACTGAATACCTGCTCTAATAAACTTATTAGTTAACTTACTTATTTGCGGACTCCCGGGTTATTTCAATATTATGTGAATAAACGAACTGTCTATTTATATTTTATTTATATCTATATAGATGATATAAAAGGAATAAGATTTATTAAGAAATGTGAATCTATTATCCTATTTTTGGCAATAATATTTAAGTAAAAAATCAATTACTTTATTTATTACATGCAGTGATGGGTAGTATTTCAAATCAAGTGATTTAAAATCACGAAATAAAATCACCTTTGTGATTTTTTGATTTGATTCAAAATCATCGTGCGATGTGCGATTTTTATTTTTATTTTAAATCATATTTTTGATGATTGATGATTTTTTTTATTATGTAAAAATCACGAAATCATATAAAATTTAAATTTCAAAATTTAGTTTTTTTAAATATATAATATCTTTCTTTATGACATTATCAGTCGATAATCGATGCAACTTCCTTTTATTAACTTGTATTGCTGTTGTTAGTGCTATTCCGACCTCATGGTTAACGAAAGTTGTAAAATTGCTGATAATGATAAAACCGCTTGTAAATTGCCGCCGCTGCTTGACGGTTAATTTTTTAAAATTACAAGTGAGGAAGCTGACAAAGTTGTAGCTAAATGTATTGATTGTGTTAATAAGTCGATATCAGGATCGAGACGTGCAACGATTTCCTACGCCATCTAATGCTTTTTACATTCTTAGCTACATGGAAAATAAATTTTTTTAAATATAAGGATGTATGACACATGATGTATGTTGGAACTGAATATATGACAAACAATTCTTATGGAACTAGTATTACAAGTGTTTTTACGTAGAACGAATTCTGCACCAGCTAATCAGGATCAACATTTAGAAATAGTCCTTGACAATGAATATTACGGATATTATGAGGATCATCAGTCTGACTTGCAAAAAGTCACTGTTAAGAAGGCAAACAGTATCCGCACCAATACAATGAATTATTTGTCTGATGCGGAATGTCATCTCTCTAGTCTTGAATCAAGCCTGGTCAAAAAAATCTTCGTTGTAACTTCATTTATTTATATAGCGCCATATGCATAGCGTCAGAGGCGCTTGTAACCATTTATATAGCGGTCCTTCCCAAGGGAACTGGTGTCAGCGCAGGCTGGGTTTCGAACACCACACATTACGACTGTTGCCATTACCGCCGTATGCAGGCACGTAACCTATTCGGCTAACCTGAACGCCCCTAGTCACTTTGTGCGCTATAATACAAAGCTGCCACCATTAGCTCCATGGAGAGGTTATTTAGTTCGGCAGGACTGATTGAAACATCAAGAAGGAACAAACTACATGATTCGATATTTCAAAAACTTTTGTTTTTGAAAGTTAATAAAAGCTTTGAAAATTGACAGTGTTGAAAAAGTTCGTGCACTTTTTGGTCAAAGTGATTTGATTTTGATGATTTTAACGTCAAATCACATGCGTGAACCTGATTTTAACGTGAAATCACATGCGTGAACCTGATTTCGATTTCCAATCACTTTTTGTCTGGTGATCTTGATTTTGATTTCCAATCACTCTGAACGTGATTTTACCCATCACTGATTACATGCATTAGTCAGAATCTTGGAATTGAACCCCCAATAATCAAATGTAACTTCTCGTTAGCACAAGATTTTCGATCATTCGCCACATCGCGAATGAAAGTACTACCAGGAAGTTGGTGGAAAGAGAGTGCATATACTCCTGATGATGGTGATTGTGGTGGTGATGATGATGGCGATAATGACGATGATGATGATTATGACGCTGACGATGATGTGGGAAATTAGTAGGAAAAATATCCTAAGTATAGACCATCATTATAGCAATAAGAACGAATCCTAAATATTTAAATAAAAAAAAATAAAATAAAAATATATTAAACTAATTATCATGTGAAATAATCTGCTTCAACCCGAGCAAAGCCAGTTACCATAGCTAGTTATTACATGAAGTAATTTAAAGGGCACTGTTTCGACAGTTTTTTCAGCTTCAGTTCGTATTGACCATATTTTTATAATTATCGTACAAGGATTACTTTCAAACAATATCTAACCAACATTTATGAGTTAACTACTTTTAAGGTTAATTTTTTAGTATGTCTTCCATCGACCTTCTGTTGAAGGTGTGACACATAATGGAATTGAAATTAAATATTGTAACTTTTTAAAGTAGTTTGGAAAAAAAACAATTGAGTGTCCCGTGAGGGAAAATGTTTCCTTACCATAATGTAAAATTTGAAGATGTAGAATAATCTTTATTTACATACATTACAAGTTCGTATAATTTAAAATTATCCATAACTTCTCAAAAATTAAAAGTAAAATTAAATTAAAGAAAACAATATTTATTCAAAATATTTTATGAAAATTTAACAAATTCTTAAAAAAATATTCTACTTCAACCCGAGTAATGCCGCGCACAACATCTAGTTCGTATTAAAATTGTTTATAAATATCTTTCTGACAGCTGAAGAACTTATTAGAATTCAACTTGTGACAGTCTTCGACAGTTTCTGGTAAGGGCTGGTTGTTAACCACACCAATCAGAATGCTGGGAACCCAGAACAGATTTTCAGACTTCGCCTTTTGCAATGATTAATTTATTAAGAAAATTGATAAGATAGAATCCTTTAAAGTTATTTCTCTAGAATTAAGTTGATTATGCTAGTTCCAAAGAGGCATTAATTATTAAGAAGACCATATAGGATGTCATTGGTGCTGATTTCAAATGTCTCATTAAATGACACTCATGATGTAAAGTAGAAAGGTTAAAAAATTGTTGGGTTATTCCCATAGCCATTTTCACGAAAACCAACAAAATTAAATTCGATATTTTTTATAACTGTTCAGTTATGGACTATTATGGACACAGAAACGAACAGAATTGGGAAATAACAGATTTTCAATATTGATCTTTGGAAATTATTGGAATAGATAATATTAGTAAATATATATTAATAGTAAAACGGTTATTTTTTAATATTTGATTGTTTTATTCTTTGATTGCTTTGAAATAAGATTGAAAAACAAAATTGAAGTTATTTTCAATCATGCAAAATGAACAAAACCATTTAAACACTACATCGCTGATAACGATCCTAAGCTACCGCACAACAGACACATGCAGCAGGTGGCTCTGAAAGTTTGCTGGAATTCTAATTTAAAACCTACATGTAAACTAGATTAGTATTGCTAGTATTGTTAGTATTCTGTATTTAATTACAAAGTTTAACTATCGGATATTAGTGGAATAGAATTTTGTTCAAATGTCGTTGCTTGAAATCATTCCGTTTATTTGAATGATTTTCTTATTCTTAGACACATTTCTGCTCAATTCTCGACAATTTCAAATCTATTGCAAACGCATAAACAAATTGCAAAATATTTCTACAAAACTGTTATTTAACCAACATCTAAAATATGCTAAAGTATTCTTCGTGATCAAAAACTATATAAATAACTTATTTTAATATTCATTCAAATTAAAATTGTTCATATGTATTTTTCTGACAACTGAAGAACTTGTTGGCATTCAACTTGTGGCAGTCCTCGACAGTTTCTGGTAAGGGTTGGTTGTTGGTTTCAGGTAAGAACAGAAGCAGGAAGCTGACGATTATGGACACCACACCGAACAGAATGTGGGAACCCAAAATAGATTTTCAGTCTTGGTCTTTTGTAAATAGAAATTTATTTGAAAAATATAAAATATTAAATCAAGCAAATTAAGTTGGTTGTAAGCAAACCATGTAAGCAGTCATTGGTGCTGCTAATGATCCGAGACGTCCGCAAAATTGACAAACACCACAACATGTGCCTCTGAAACGTCAAATGACACGACCACTGATAAACTGTTCATAAAATTCAAAACAATCAAATTGTTAAATTGTAATAATATAATCAGTTTACCTGTAATAGCTTAATCAATTCACCTGATATTAGTAGGGAAAACCTCTTTTATGTAAAGTACACTGGTTGCGAAGGAAGTTGTGACGAATCCTTTTGCAATGATGACAAATGCCAATTTAGTCCATATCATTGTATCTGAAAAATGCAATTATAATAATTATTTTCATTAGACATCTAAGCTAGACCAATTAACTTTCTTATTTCCTACTTCCTATTATTTTTATTTTAACCCATTTGAAATTTTAACATTCAAATGATCAATAAGCAAAGGTAATTCTAATAATTTTAAGTTAATTTTCAAGTGTTCACTAATATTTATTTGTTATTTAATTATGTTTTATATAATTATATAATTTATAAGTTATATAATTATGTTTTTTTGATTTCTAGTAAAAGAAATTGAATCAATTATTATTTTGTTTTACTTGCAGAAAGGTTTCGTAACGTCATTTTTATTTTTAAATCACGATATGTAGCATATAATGTTAACAAGATTTTAATTGAAAATAACAAACCTGTGTTTCTGGGGATGAAAATGATTGCAGCTACAAAACAACCAGCCAAAAACGAAGCTGCCGAACATGTCAATCTTCTACCGATTCTGAAATTACTAATTTTTAGTATCTTCTTTTTTATTGATTTTTCATCTTTGTTGGCAACAAAATGTTTCATTTATTACTGAATTTAATGTTATTTATATTTTATACTTTGGGAATTGTGAACAGTACTTTTTAGTTAAAAAGAAAGCCAAAAATGTGGCAGGAATGTCAGGAACTGCCAAAAGAACGAAATTTAAGAAATGATCTCCTTGTAGATTCGGACTTGCTAAAATAATACCACAGAGTATGAGGCAGTTGGAGGACCTGAAAAATAATTTAAGGGCATCAATTTAAATAATTAGTGTCAAATTAATAACGTTTTCGCCATAATAGATATAACAATCTCATCTATTCCATGTTTCAAAATAAGCTCAAATTACAAATACAAATTAATAAAAATAAAGAAAAAAAATACTTTTAAACTCTATTTAAAATATTTACGTTTTCTGCTTTAAGTTTTAAAATAAAATTTTTAATTTAAAATCATCACATATAGCGAAATACTGACCATAATAGGCTCGAAATAGCGAGACACTTAAATATGACCGGATCTAAAAAGTGTCTAAATTTTGAGTTCTTTTTCGTTTCGTCGGTTAATGGTTTAATGATGGACTCATCTTTTACAACTTCCTCATCAGACTTACATCCTGGAGAACCATTTTCTTCCTTTGTGTCATTTGAAGCAATTGATGACATTTCAGATGTTATGTTTGTTGTTCGACTGTCTGCTCGATAGGTTTTAAAATATCAAAGACTAGCACAGTGTTTGGATCTATCTGAAAAAATTTTAAGCATTAAATCTCAACTGGGTAATTGGAACTTACAACTCTATTCATGCATAGTAGTAGCTAATATAATATATTAATAATAGTAGGAACTAAAATCTGTTTGCACATTTTGTGCTTTAGGTAAATGCTACTTATATCTTTTACTAATACTTATTTCTTTAAATGTAACACATACTTCGACGCAATCACTAAACCCAGTTTAACACAACTCTGTTTTTCTTACAACTTTTACCCTAACATAACCAAATAAAGAGAAATTGGATAATTTGACACTTAAATGTCAGACCAATGGGGTTTTCTCTCACAAATTAATTCATCAGAATAAGAACATTATCTGGATTATGTGCTTTAAAACTCCACTATTAAATTTGCAATTAATAAGTTTAAATTATATGTTGTTTAATCAAATTAAACTGGCATACTTCAACTTTGTTCCATCTAGCGATACTTCGAAGGATTTTGTCTGCCTTCTCTGTTTTGCCTTTTGTTATCAACGAGCAAGGAGACTCAGGTATCAGTCTGTAACGAAATATTTTTCAAATTTCTATTTGTAAAAATATAAAACTAATTATTTATCAAGGTGCTTATTATTTCACATCTTCAATCAAAGCTTAAATACAAGCCACCACAGTGAAAAATCAAAATGTTTCAATTAATATGCATTTAAACATGTTATGTAACAATGTAAACATGTAGGTAACAACCGCTTTATTTATTTATTTGATTATATTCCGTTGCATAACTGAGATTATTTTGGTAACAACCTCTTAAAGTTTATCAATAAATATCAAAACCATGTTAATATCAGTTCGAAATAAAAACCCACATTATTAGCAGTGCCACAACTAGAGATGCTAATGACAAGGTCATCTGTAGACTGTTCCAGCCTTTGATCAGGTAAGCCAACCCAGGTAAGATGATATAACACAAAGTCCAGAAGCTTTCGAGAAAAATACCAGGCAGTGTCCTGCTTTTAGCGTCGAAGAATTCCAGAACGAGCATAACACCTGAGATGTAGTTAATCTATGGAAAATGTTTAAAATAATTTTGCCATTAGATAAATGTAAATTATTTGAATAATTTTTCTTATTACTATTATTGTGCTATTATTTTATCTATTATTATGTTACTTAAATTCCTGCCTCATATTGGCCATCTTCCTTACGATGTTTCTTATCACTTTAGTGAAATAATTGAGACATTGTGAGAGTGCATTTGTATTTTTTTGTTTCACTTTTTCTGAGGTTCATTCTCTTAATGTTTAATTTCTGTAATAAATAAAGTTATACACCCTCAAAAAAATTGTGACTATTCTGATAGTCCAACGTTTTCGTGGATAAGACTAAAAATAAACAGCCTTCCCACCATCTTAGCATCACATTAGTGATATGGTAATTATCAACAAATTGGGGCTTGTCCTTAGTGCTCTTAAAAATGATTTTTTTTATTTAAAATTTTTTTAATTGGAGCTTGTTTGAAAGCAATTGTCGCAAACTTTAAGATTAAAATTTTAAGATATAAATTTGAAATTATCTATAAACTTATTGACAAATATTTTGTCAAAGTACAGTAAAATCCGCCAATAGGAACACTTTAAATCTGCAGCAAAAAATGACCTATGGACCTATTTTCTCTATGTCAAGGTGGCTATGTTAAGACATAGGAAACAGTAAACCCATACAAAATGATAATTAGAAGACAATTTACCACACTTGTAAACAAGATATAAGACGAAAATACTCGACTATTACAATTTATTAAAAGAATTATTAATAGTAGTTTGGTCCTTTCTGTTCCTCAACTTTGCCTTCCAAATCTTGTAATCCTGCATAATTCAAATGATGTCTTATAGCTCAGATGTCTATTCCAAACTTTTTTGGAAATTATCGCAAATGTAAGATCATATGTGTAGAAACAAAGCTCATTGTCATAAGTTGTTTCACATCCTCCATTCAAAGCAACAAATTCCTGAATCATCGGTTGATACGAAAACCGATTAAATGGCAAGTGGAAGCACTTTGGGAGAAATCAAAGCGTTGCTTCCATGTGAGCAATAGGGGAGGAGCTGAGGGATGAGCTGGGTGATGAGGACGGTGCTGAGGAGACCTTGGCTGAAATTAACATAAGCATTTTGGTGGTTGACAGCTTTGAGGAGCCCGAGGTTGAAAAAGTCGGTTGTTCAGTTCCGTTAAATGAATATTTGCTCTAATAAACTTATTAGTTAACTTACTAGTTTGTTCCCGGGTCAATTCCTTAAGATACTTTATCGCCCACTTTCAAATAATTTTATTTTACTTTTAAAAATGTGTCTTATAAGCATGTTTTGGAACCATTTCAGATTGGATTTTATTAAAATTTGGCAGTTTATTAATTTAATACTTTAATTAAGACTAAAATTGTAAAACAAAAAATCTATTCTTAGAAAGTCCTTAGACATCTTTCCCCCTCAATCAAGATGTTTTGCAGCTTTTACTGTATATGATCTTACTTCAAAATGTGATCCTTAAATTTGTTATCTAGTGATTTACTGATTTCGGCCTTACGGTTTTATTAGGCGGAAATTTTATTATTTTTGTTAATCACAGAAAATGATATTACAGTGTAAGATTGCCAAATCAAATATCTTTAAGGAATGATTAATAAAGCTAGCATATCTTTGGTTATGAATTATATGTGTATATACATTTCTTGCCTCTACGAGTAATCCCAGAATGACTTTACTCAGAGCAAACATTACGTAGTTTATCGAATAAGCGTTGATCAAACCAATGATGCAGATGCAGATGTGGGTGATGATATGGAGACTCTTTCGACCATACCAATCCATTAGGAAGGAAAAAATATTTCCAATTATTGAACCCAATTGGTAGAAGGTTTGAGACAATTCGGCCATATAGTTCAAATCGCAGACGAAACCCCACTGACGGAAGGACGAGAAAAAAGGTTTTAATTATTACATAATTATTTCATGTTTTTTTTTGTCGTAAGCATATTAAACATGAAGCATAAATTAAAAAAAAAATTCACTTTAAATTTATTGAAATTATGTCTATGCTGCCAACGTGAATCATGAGTTCAAAGGAATTTATGCGAATCTTTCCCTGACAAACGTTTAGTGATAATATTTATCATATTAGAATTTTACTAGGATCCCCCAGTTATTTGACTTAAAATGTAAAATTATGTATTTTAAAATGAAAGTGGGAAAAACCAAAAATATTAGAAATATCTGAAAATCTATACCTCTTCGACGACAGTATGGTAACCATTGTTTTCAAATGTCCATTTACTACACTTCACTATTGAAAAATCACCAGTCTCATTGTTGTATTTTTCAGCGAAACATCTTGAATCAAAATGACCTTGATTTCGTACACTCAGATTTGACCACGTCTGAGAAAGTTCGATGTGTATGGTGTTTATTTGACTCTTCTCGGTTGCTGATTTCACGCAGGAATGTGGAGGTTCCCATCCTGCAAAGATCAACATTTATTTGCTTCAGTATAACCAACCTCATATCTCTGCAATTAAATGAGTTATTAATTAAGTGAAAGGGTTTGACGTTGTTGATAATTTTCCATTTTGTAACATTGAAAGGCCTGGAAATCAACCTTAATTCTATCAGCAACTGAAAACCAATGCATTAATAGCAATGCTTCGGTTGGTTCGGCGTCGCCTCCTACCACAAGTTAGGCTGCTTTGTTTTGAATCCTCTGCAGTTTCCGGAGAAAAGCAGAGGATAGTTGATGTAGAAAGGAGTTGCAGTAGTCGAGCCTTGACAAGATGAGGCAACGGCAGACCACATCAACAGTAAGAAAGTGCCTGATGTGGCATGGTAAAGCCCATAGTTGATAGCTGTATGTTCTGACTACTGTGGAAACGTGTCTCTCGAAGCAAAGAGTGCTGTCAAGAGTAGCCCCGAGCAGTTTTATGGTGCTGGATAGCTCAATGCTGGTGTTGGCAATGCGAACAGAGGCGACACTGAGTCTCTGTAGGGAGCGACGGTTGTCTAGAATCATGGCTTCGAATTTGGATGGGTTCAGTTGGAGCTGGTTTACAAGATGCCAGTCTTGAATCTTCTGGATACATTCATCAGCATTTTGTAGGTCTGTCATAGTGGTTGATGAGACGGGTACATGAATGCTGGTATCGTCAGCATACAGATGGTAGCTATACCTGTGCTATCTTATGATTGGTATGTGCAGTCACTGAAAGAGAGGTTAGCGAGTTTTGATGTGAGAAGGGAAAAGGTAAGGTAGAACGTTTTGACAAATTCTAACCGCTTAAAATCCAGTGTATCTAGATTTAGTGAAGTGAGAAAATCGAAAGTATGCAGTAACTTCGGACGATATTACGATATTATGTCATGTGAACATAGACACAACCAATATTTAAACAATAATTACATACAATAATCTCTAAAACAGTTGCTCACAAAACCTTTCATAAAACTCAAAACTCGTCTGTCACTCTCGCTCAACATTCTCTCTGACCTCCGCCAGCCTAAGAGCTCTACTGTCGTCTGCATATCGCCTTGCATACACATGCAGCAAAAGGTCTTACTGCGCTCAGACAGACAACAAAACGCAGCATCGCGTTAACTCACACCTCCGCGACATAAAATAAAGTGCAACAATTTAATACAATAAATATAATAATTAATTACAGTCAGGTCACTGACGCCGGAGTTATAGTTGTCCTGTTGGTCGGCCAGTTGGTTTTCGTTTCAATACTGATCCACTAACTCTGAAATTGATAACCCGTGGTAAAAGTTTGGCGTATGCACGGCCACAACAATAGATTTATATTAAAATAAAAATACAATAAAAACTTTCTTCACGGGCACCTTGATAAAGGGAAAAACTGCTTCTAGAGACGTTTATTTTTTAAAGAACGGATTTTTTTTTTGGGGGGGGGTAATACAATTTGAAGCTTAATGACCGTGCTAAATTAAGAACCTGTCAAACCTTAATAAAAGCATGCCTGAAAGAGTTCCAAACCTTGCCTATAGGCACGGTTTTTTTTTAATTTAAACATTTTCTTCTTATGTCTTGTTAAAAATGTGATAAATTGTCTTCTAATTATCAATTTTGATTGGTTTACCATTTCCTATGGTTTAACATAGACACAAAAATATAGGGCAAAATTGCTCATAGGGTCATGTTTTGGCTGCAAAGATAAAGATTATATATATATATATATTAGAGCCAGTTTTTACTGTAACAAAAAATCATATGTATCATTGATCGGTGGTCATGATCGAAACGAAGACGAAGGGCATCATTCTTATCTGAAATCAGCATCCTGATTTAAAATGTGAAGAATCATTACGTAATCTGCAGAGATGTTGTCTGGTCATTGTACGTAGTTTTGTACACGATAAAAAATGAGATAAATTCAATAACGATAATAAGACAAAAGTAACTTATAATATTTGTTACATTTCGTTATTGTTATGTGCAACCAATGTCATCATCACAATCAGACTCACCGACAAAGACAATGCTAAGACCCTGCCAACATATTTGTAAACTCAGGGATGTTCCAACAAGGACATACATGAACAAGTTCCATCTTTTCCATCCTCCAACCAGAGCCAGTGCACTATCGATGTCCATTAATGATTGTCTTTACGATATTTCAGAAGGTCGTTATTCGTAGCAAATGCAAAACACGTGTTGAAATTATTCGAGAGCTTCGATTGAAATAAAACAAAACAACCCCTTTGGTTCAGACTTTTAAGCATGTCGCCTGATGAGCTCAAAACCACATCAAGAACTTTACTTTCACGTTTGAATGACCTCAGCCGCCTAAGGCCAAAACATATTCTTAGCTGGCACAGCCTCACAAACAATATTTTGAATTCATTATTTGTACAAATGTCACATTAAATAATGATTTAAAGTAGAGGAGTAAACATTGTTGAGTTATTTGTATTGTCATTTTTATCGAAATTTCTCAAAGCATTGATAAATTTTTGCACTAATGTTTTATTTAAACATCATTTATAATGTGCTGAAGTAATCGTCGCCACAAAATCAATATTATTAACTTATTCTCAAATTTATACAAATCAGTGATTTTTATTAACATTTTATCAATAACTTAATTCATTGTTAATTCAGATTAAAAATGTTCATAAGCATCCTTCTGACAATTGAAGAACTTGTTGGCATTCAACTTGTGGCAATCCTCGGCAGTTTCTGGTAAGGGCTGGTTGATGATCTCGAGTAGGAACAGAAGCAGGAAAATGTTGATTATTAAAGATGGCCAAAGCTCAGAGTCTCACATCGGTAATAAAATGATTTTTTTTATTTAGAAATTGTTTGAAAGCAATTATTTGCTAACTTGGCATTTTGTGAATATTCTGAAGTTAACTAATATTTTCTTTACACTAAGTTGGATTTTTTAACTTAGTTAAACTTTGCTATTTGCTAACAAATATATTAACTAAGAGTTAGTAACTTTTAAGGTTAACCTTTGCCCTTCCTTAACAATAATAACATATAATATTTGTCACAATGCACTATTATTATATGAAACTTATTACATCATAAGAACCAAAATAACCGACAAAGACAACACTAAGACCCTGTTAAGCTATTGGTATACTCAGGGCTGTTCCAACAAGGACCTACATTAAAAAGTTCCATCTTTTCCATCCGCCAACCAGAGCCAGTGCACTACCGATGTCCATTAATGATCATCTGACGTTTCTTTACGATATTTGACGAAAGGTTTTAGAAGTTTGTTATTAATAGCAAATGCAAAACACGTGTTGAGATCGTGCGAAATTTTTGATAGAAATAAAACAAAATCACAAACATCAAAAAGGTTCAGACTTTTAAGGATGTCGCCTGATGAGCTCAATGTCATATTAAGATCTTACATTCATGTTTGAATGAACTCTGTCGGGTAAGACAGAAACGTGCTATTAGCTTGCCCAGCCTCTTAAATAAAATTCTGTACAAAGTTCATTATTTGAGAAACCAACCATTTTCAGCTATAATCATAAGGTTTAGGCGTTTTACGTCCAGGCAGACAAACTGACAACCACGGCACTGTCAAGCGTCGCTCAAATGTTTTCTGCTTCCACCAATCAGATACACAATGACCCCCTTTTGTAACAAATTTGGCAGAAAGATTCCACTACCATTTTACACGAGAAGGGACTGGCGGTTTCGACAACATAACCAAAAATATTTGTGTGGGCAGTTATCAGTTTTTTCAATTGTGAAATTAAATGACAATGTAAAATAAAGAGGTGTAAAACCTATTAAGTTATTTTTACTGTCATTTTCATTGAAATTTTATAAAGCATTCATAAATATTTGTACAAAACTTTAATTGAAACATCAATATGCTAAAATATTCTTTGCATTCAAAATCATTATCAATGACTTAATTCATTATTTATTCAGATTAAAAATGTTCATAAGCATCCTTCTGACAATTGAAGAACTTGTTGGAATTCAACTTGTGGCAGTCCTCGACAGTTTCTGGTAAGGGCTGGTTGTTGGTCTCGGGTAGGAACAGAAGCAGGAAGCTGACGATTATGGACACCACACCGAACAGAATGTTGGGAACCCAGAACAAATTTTCAGTTTTGGTCTTTTGTAGATATTATTTTATTTTGAAAACAAATAATATTAAATCATAAATTAAATTGGTTGTAAGCAGACCATGTAGGCTGCCATTGGTGCTGCTAATGATCCGATACGTCCACACACCTGACAAACACCACAACAGGTGCCTCTGAAACATTAAACGATACCTCCATTTATAAGGTGTTCATAAAATATAAAGAAATTGAATGGAAGAATTGTAATAACATAAAAAGTCCACCAGTAATAACTTAATTTGTTCATATTTAATAACTTCACCTGATATTAGTTGGGAAAACCTCTCTTGTGTAAAGTACCATGATTGCGAAGGAGGCTGAGACGAATAATTTTGCAAAGATGACGAATGCCAAGTTTAGCCAACTCATTGTTTCTGAATAATATAATTTTATAAATTTTTGTATTAGCCACATATTATTTAACATTTAAGCTGGACCTTTTTTTGTATTTCCTACGTTATTATTGTTATTTATTAGTTATTATTTTATTTAAACCCTTCTTAATTTTAATGTCAATAACATTAAATTCAAGTGGTCATTCAGCAAGAATAATTCTAGTAATTATAAGTTACTTTTAAAGCGGTCACTAAATCTTATTTCTTCATATGTAAATTGTTTGTAATCACGGCAAACGGAAAATCCATCGTAAAAATATTTATTAGAAAATAAATAAATAAAAAAATATATATATATTATCTGAATAAACGAACCGTATATATTTATACAATATTTATATCTATATAGATGATATGTAGGGAATAAGGTTTATAAATCTAGTATCCTATTTTTTGCAATAATATCTAATTAAAAAATCAATTACTTAATTTATTACATGCATTAATCAGAATCTTGGAATTGAAGCCCCAATAAATCTAAATCCTCAATATATTCATTTCGAAAAGTCTATGTGTGGCTGTTGTTGTGGCAGTAGTATGGCGAAATTATATTTTAATTTTTAAATCACAAAATATAAATATAAAACGTTAACAACAATTTGATCAATATAACACACCTGTGTCTCTGGGGATGAAGACGATTGCAGCCATAAAACAACCAGCCAAAAACGAAGTTGCGGAACATGTTAATCTTCTCCCCAGTCTGAAAATATTCTTATTTTTGTAACTTCTTTTTAATGCGATTATTTCGAATTGTTTGACAATAACATGTTAAATTTATAATTGAAGTTGATGCACTTTTATGTTATACTTCTTATTTAAAAGAAAAGCCATAACTACGGCAGGAACATCAACAAGTCCCAAAAGAACGAAATTTAAGAAACGATCTCCTTGTAGATTCGGACTTGCCAAAATGATACCGTAAAACATGAGGCAGTTCGAGAACCTTAAAAAATTATTTAAGGAATCAAACTAAGAAGTTAATGTCAACATAGTAACGTTTTCATCGTACTTCATATAATAACAATGTCATCCATTCCATATTTAAAATAAGGTCAAACTGCTTATGTAAAATTAATAAAGGTGAAAAACTAAATAAATTTAAAGCTTATTTGAAATGTTTAACTTTTTCATCCTAAAGTTATAAAGAAATTTTATATGAAAATAAACATATGTATAGAAATACTCACCACAATAGGCTCAGAATAGCGAGACACTTAAGTATGACTGGATCTAAGAGGTGCTTAAATTTCGAGCTCTTTATGGGTTGGTTGGTGGATGGTTTAAGAGTAAATGTATAATTTACAATTTTCTCGTCAGTTTTAAATCTTGGAGAACTTTTCTTTTTATCGTTTTCTTTTTTTGTATCTCTTGAAGCAAAAGATGCCTTTTCAGATATTTTATCATTTTGTTTTTCGACTGTTTGCTCGATCGGTTTTAGAATTTCAGAGACTAGCACAGTCTTTGGATCTAGCTGAAAGAAAATGTATGCATTAAATCTCAACATATGTAATAGACATCTACAATTCTATCTAAGGACCTGAAATCTGCTTATGTCACATTTTGTGCAATAGGTAAAGGCTACTTATTTCTTAAAATGGAGCACATGTTTCGACCCCGTTATTGATAACAATTTAAACTATATAATTACTTTAATTTAATAATTACTGAAATTTAACTTTGCCAATTAAGCATAATTATTTAAAAAGAAAATTTTTAATAATTTTATAAAACAAATTTAGAAAAATATGGATTTCTTTCACAAATTTGTTCATCAGAGCCAAAAAGTGTCTAGATCAGGGGTTCCCAACCTGGGAGCCGTGGAGCATAAAAAATTTGCAAATTTATTTTTAAACTAATTTTTTAAAAAATACGAGAATAATATTTATGCACAAGTAACGAGTATGGAGCAAAGTTTATGATAAAGTACAGGAAAGTCATTTTGGCAAAAAATTTAATATTGAGGTGTCCATGTTCTTACGAGAGAAACAGAGTGACCTTTAAAGTAAATTTTGTCTGACAGAATTCAGCCTATCACAAGCAAATTTGGCTGACATTTTCACCCATTTAAATAAGCTTATACTAAGATTCAGGGTCCTAACATGATTGTTATTGATGCTTGTGAGAAACTAGGCTCATTTCTGGAGAAGCTGCCTCTGTGGATCAGAAGAATGGAAAATAACAACTTTGCCAATTTTCCAAGGTTAGAAGAGTCTCTGCAACTCAGTCTGGAGGCAGTTGGCACCATACCATTTTCTCTTAAAGGCGACATTTTGGCTTACCTAGGAACTCTGATGGCATTATTTCATGACTACTTTATTACGAAAAAGTTGCAGCCCTATAATGCCTGGGTCAGGAATCCACTTTTGGTCAATTTTTAAAGTGTGGATGATCAGGACTTGGCCAAAGATGATCTCATTTATCTGAGGCACAAAGAGTTGATAAAGAGGGAGTTTCAGATCAAAAGTTTGGCTGACTTTTGATGCTCCATGATGATACCATACCCAGTTCTCGCCCAAACAGCCATGACATCCATCATTCCTTTTGTGACAACCTACCTCTGTGAAGCTGGATTTTCAACCCTGCTGACAATCAAAACAAAATAGCAAAATAAACTTGATGCAAAGGATGACATGAGAATGGCCCTGTCAAAATCAAAGCCCAGATTCCATCTACTTGTGAACCAGAAGCAGGAGCAATCTTCACATTAAAAACTTGCTTTGAAAATACATTGTATGGTTTTTTTGACATTAAATTGTTGTTCATTACTTTTTTCTTGAAAAATTTTGATAGGGGGGCCGTGGACCACATTTTGTCCTCTAAGGCAGTGGTTCTCAACCTTTTTTTCGCCGCGGACCGGGGAGGTGGAGTTGAATATTACGTAATAAAATTACAAAAATTAATTATATAATTTCCTGCACGATTGGAGCCTGGTGAAGTTATGGGGCGAAGTTCAGTGTCCCACAATGAAAAGGAAAAAAGATAATAATGAAATTACTTCACTGTAATCACTTAATTAGATTAATTAAAAATTATTTTAAATAAAAAATTTAATTTAATTAAAAAGTGTATCATTTTTTAGTAAGTTGATCGTTATTCTTAAAATGTTACAAAATCAGACTCAATAATTTTACCGAACACGCTAAGAAAGAGATGGCAGCGGTTGTTCTCAAGCCCTATAAACTATTTTAATTTTTTTAATAAAATGGAAATAATTTATTGTTTCTTGGGCGGCCCGGTACCATTTGATTCACGGACCGGGGGTTGAGAACCACTGCTCTAAGGGAGCCGTGGGCACAAAAAGGCTGGAAACCCCTGGTCTAGATGATGTGCTTCACTTTTAAATTCTCAATTAATAATTTTAAATGTTATGTTGTAGTTTATTAAAATTTGGCATACTAAGACTTGGTTCCATCTTGCGATATTTCGAAGGATTTTGTCTGCCTTCTCGGTTTGACCTCTGGTTATCAGCCAGGAAGGAGACTCTGGTATCGATCTGTAAAGAAATACTTCAAACATTTTTATTTTGTCTAATGTGTGAAGACTGATTTTTCAAAAAATCAATATGGTTGTAATCAAGGAGTAATTTGGAGGTAACAATCCCTTAAAGGTTATCAATAAATTTCTAAACCAAGTTAATCTTCGAAATAAAAACCCACATGATTAGCAATGCCAAAATCAGAGATGCCAATGAAATGGTCCTCTGCAGAAAGCTCCAGTCTTTGATCAAGTAACCCAACCCTGGTAAAATGATGTAACACAAAGTCCAAAGGTTCTCGAGAAAAATGCCAGGCATTGTCCTGCGTTTAGCGTCGAAGAATTCCAGTAAGAGCATAGAACCTGATGTGTTGTTAATCTGAAAAACATTTTTTCATTAAATATAAGTTTATATAATATGACATTAAATAAAGTTATAAATTCGCATAATTACAAATATAATATCTACAAATACTACTTTTAGTTTACAAAAGTACAATCGAAGAAATATACTCCTGCTGATGGACTGGCTGTTCCAGTTAAAGAATTCAAATCCGAATATCATAACAAAAAAGAATCAATATGTTAAATGTTCAGTCATTAAATATTTCTATTACTATGAATTAACTAAATTTTTAAATCCATATGTTTTTACTATTAATAAATTATGTACATGCAATTTGTTAACTCATTGTGTCTATTCTAATAGTTCAATTAAATTTTCCTTCAGAGAGAGATCTGATTAAAAATAAACTTGATCATGGTACTCCTAAAACTGAATATTCTCATTTGACATTTTTCAAATTTGGAATATGTTTGTCAGCCACCTATCGGCCTAATAATTAAATAATTAGTTGACGTATTACTTCTAAGCGCGATTTCTTTAACTGTAGAATCAATTCACTAGACTAGTAATATCGAGCTGGAATTATTAATAATAATAACATAAACAGATATATCACAAATTATCGAGGCAAATATTTTGAAGAAATGAAAAACAAATCAGCATGTCTTTGGATATGAATGTATTCCTTGCCTCTGCGAGGAATCCAAGAGTGACTTTACTCAGAGCAAACATTACGTAGTTTACCGAGTTAGCATTAATCAAGCCGATGATGCAGATGCAGATGTGGGTGATGATATGGAGTCTCTTTCGACCATACCTGTCCATCAGGAAGAAAAATATGTCTCCAATGAGTGAACCGAATTGGTACATGGTTTGGGCCAATTCGGCCAAGTAGTTCGAATCGCAGATCAAACCCCACTGACGGAAGGAATTGAAAAAAGGTTTTTCATAATCATTTTATGTTTTTATCGGCGTAAAATTTATATATAATTTTACTTTAAAATTTAAAATTGTCTATGATGCCAACGAGAATCATAAAATCAAAAATATTTATGTGGACTTTTCCTGGTATTATTGATAATATTTATTACATTACAAATTTTCCAGAAATTGCTTAATCAAATAACATAGCTTAAGTTGAAAGTTGAAAACCCAAAAGCATTCAAAATAAATGAAAATCTGTACCTCCTCCACAATAGTATGGTAGCCATTGTTTTCAAATGTCCATTCATTGCACTTCTCAACAGAAACATCACCAGTGTGATTATCATATTTTTCAATGTAGCATTTTGAATCATAATGACTTTTATTTCGTTCACTCAGATTTGACCACGTCTGGGAAAGTTTGATGTTTGTGATGTTTCTTTGATTCTTCCCGCAGGAATGTGGTGGTTCCCATCCTGGGTTCAGCATTTATTTTCTTCAGTAGTTTCAAGCCATGAACTTTATAACTAGGCCATTAAATCATTAAGTTAAAGTATTTGACATTGTTATGTTCAAATTAATTGTAATTCATGATTACGCTACTCATTAACGCCATCATGATCAAATACTTTCTAAGTTAAAGGGGTCATATCGACTAATATTAAGTATAAAATGTTTTTAAAATGTCAACTCAACAAGCAGATGCTCAACAATTTGTCATGTAAATGAAATGTACAGGCAATATAGGTTTGTCACCTCACCTATTAAATGTTGATTCCTCGTTTTGGCAATTATCATCATATTAATAAAATAAAAGTTAATTATATACAATACTAGTTTTCAGAGTGAACCAAATGGCTAAGGGACTTGGTGAAATGATCACGTTTTTTGAAAGTATGAGGTAATTGAATTATTGTAATCAGGGCAGCTGAGAGGGGTGGATGGCATGTGCCCAGAGATCAGCGATCTTTTAGGGCCCACCCTCATCTTAAATTATTACTAAAAATTATGTAACGTTTAACTTGTGCCTATATAATATTAATAATGACATACTTAGCCAACTTCAATGATGAAGACATAAGACAAAATACTTTTAGGTAAGGCATGGATAGTACAGAATCATATTTTTAATATTACCTTGTTTTTGCACAATTTTAAAGACAATTTTTTTAATAAGTATCGATAAAAAAATATGAACTTATTATATACATTATTACGTTTTATGCGATTTATATGTTTTTTAAGTCTTTCTCGCATAAAAAAATGATTTTGGAGCCTGTGGGCAATATACCTAGGGACTTGAAATTTCATTTGGTGACTCGGATCGTATTGAGAAAAAATAGTAACACATGTATGTATTTGTATTTAAGCGATTTTTGCAGTGCCTTATGCATCCGGATATGATGTGAAGGCAGTTCTAAGTCGCTCCAACTTTTATGTAGCGTCCCTACTCGAGGGCGCTCTCTGGCAGTGCAGACTGGGTTGCGAACACGACACATAACGATTGTTGTTATTGACGCTGCATGCAGGAACGCCATACATTTGGTGACGTGATAGCCATAAGTTTATCTTCCTCTCTCATTTCAGGACAAAGATCGAAATGCTAGGTTACGAATACCTCAGACTTAAAATAAATCGTCTCCAATAACAGTAATAAAACTGCAAAGGTTGATTATAATAGTTGCTACAATACAATAATTGTAAATCATGTGAAACCCATAATATCATCAAAACCAGACTCACCGACAAAGACAATACTAAGACTTTGCCAAGCGAGCGGTAAACTCAGGGCTATTCCAACAAGAAAATACATGAACAAGTTCCATCTTTTCCATCCGCCAACCAAAGCCAGTGCACTATCGATGTCCATTAGTGTTCTAACAAAATATATGCCAAATTCGAACAAAATGTTTTATTCAGAAGTTTCTATAAGATATTTGTAAAATATATTGAGAAGGCCGTTATTAATAGAAAATACGTTACATGTGAAAATTGCACAAAAGTTTCGATAAAAACAAAAAAGAAATCAACTAACAAAACAGCCACCTGCTTCGCAAGGTGTTCAGACTTTTAAAGATGTTGCCTATAGAGGTCGAAACCTTATTAAGAGCTTTTGCCTTGGTCGGTTAAGTTCAAAATATGTTGTTAGTTCGAAAACCGTGTAAATAAAATTATGGATCCATTTTTTTGAGATCCAACGTTTTTTAGTTACAGTTATAATGTTGTATGATTAATCAAAAATATTTGCACAAATAGTTCTCAGTTTGTTCAAATGTCGCATAGCCATTTTCACGACAACCAACCAAATTGAATTCATTTTTTTAAACTGATCAGTTTTAGACGATTATGGACACCGCACCGAATAGAATTTGGGAATCCAGAACAGATTTTCAGTCTTGATTTGTTTTTAAATGTTAAATACTTAATTAGATAACATTATAAATATATATTAATAATAAATCTGTTATTTTAGCATTGTGATTGCTTTGAAATAAGATTGAAAAACAAAATTGAAAATATTTTCAATCATGAATAATGAGCAAAAGCATTTAAACATTAAAGTGCTTATAACGATCTTAAGCGACCATACAACTGACGCACACCGCAACAGGTGGCTCTGAAAGTTAGTTGAAATTCTAATTTAAAACCTCCATGATTAGTATTGCTAGTATTCTGTAATTAATTACAAAGTTTAACTACCAAATGTTAGTAGAATATAATTTTGTTCAGGTGTCGTTGCTTGATGAAATCACTTTCGTTTATTTAGGATAAATAATTATTATCTTTGTTTACGTTTACATCGTTGCGCATTTCACTTACGTTTTTCAGCGAAATTATCCATATTTTCTGATTTTCGACAACAGTTCGTTAGTTGAGGAAATATATTTCCTTTCTTTTAATTGAATAAACATGCCAAACGGACCAAATGGCAAATCGGAGCGAAAACCGGCCGCGGAATTTTTCGGATTGCGGTTGTGTAAGAGCCCACCCATCTCTGGAGCCTGAACCTGAAATCTCATCTCTTTAGGACTTCAAGGGACAGCGAAAACACAAGCAAATAATTTTTAAATGTCACAAATGTTTGCAAATCTATGTTAAATGTTTTGAGGTTTATCGAGATGTCTCAAGATGTCTCTACGAATGCTGGTTGCTTGAAATTATTCAATGTAAACAAGAAAACTAACTACAGACTCACTACAAATCCGCTTTATTATTCATTACTTTTGGAAATGACATTAAATTACAAAAATTACATTCAACTTTATTTCATAAAAGTGACTCATTAATAGTAATGTATAGTAATGAATCATTCAATAGTTCATTCGGTCATCGTATAGCACACACATTGCTACAGCCCAGCAATAACCGGATTCTCTCATCACTCCAGTGGTCAGCTTTCTCAACTCGCTTCGGCCCATCGATTGCTCAGTAAATTCTCAATTAAAATACTTTCTGTTGTATGTCAGTAATTTCCACAATTATTGACGATCCAACAATTTCATCTCGAAACCACTTCACCTGTCGAAAGAACTTTTGAGTGCCCCACAACACAGTTAGAGAACAATTAACGAAACTATTTCTACAATTATTTTATTTGATAAATAAAATCTCAACACCCTGTGAGAAGAGTCTTAATATTGGGATGAAATTCGTAATAACAATAATATTGCCATGTGCATGTCGTCAGAAAGACTTTGTGTTTTCGTTGTCCCTTGAAGTCCTAAAGAGATGAGTCTTCAGGTGACGCTTGAAGAGCTCCAGAGATGGGTGGGCTCTTACGAGGGGAGGCATAAGAGAAGCCTTTGTTGACTATTGATGACCTATTGATTGGTTGAAGATGAATGGTGGATGATCATGTGTTTGGCGGCGATGGAGATAAAGTGCAGGAAGATGAGGTGCGAATCAAAAATAACAAATTCTAGGATTGTAGAAGAAGGAAAAAGGGTTCCAGCGACGTGTATGGAAAGAGGATGCGACAGAGTTTTGAGGAGAGCGGGTTTGTCAATGAATTTCGGATATCTGCGGATTCAGTTTAAGAAAGTTAACGAGATGCCAATCATTGATGATATCCGTGCAATTCCGCAAAATATTAAACGACTGAATTTGCTGAAGACCCGACTTACACTGCTTATGATGCTCATTATTAGACTATTTTTAAAAAATTAAGTATGATAAAAATAAAAAAAAATGAGTTTTATTTTATAGTAATCATCATCACCTAACTTATTATTACACTTGAGAACAATTAACAAAATTATTTCTACAATTGTTTCTTTTTGTAGATAAATACTGAAAACCCCAACCTGTGGGAATTAGGCGTTTTCACTTCAAAGTCGGCGATTAGTTCTGAGGATCGAGATAATCGGAGGGGCTATCGCCTTTGATTTATTTATTTTTTTTTTGGTTAAGGTCCGTTGCATAACTAAGATGACTTGTACTTGTTAACTAGTTTTAGTTATGTAAAAGAAACGATATGTATTATTATATTAATAATGAAATAAATAAAATTTGATTAAAGATTCTGTTAAGTGTTAAGTTTTTGCAGATCCATATGTAAATAATGTCCATAATCGCCGGATTATGGATAATCGCTAAGCATGGATTCATCTTAGAGTTGTTTTGAATCTAATTTCTTTCCTCAGGGCAGACTGTGACGGACATTTCATCTTCCTGAGAGCACACCTGATGATGTTTTTTTTTAAAAGAGAAACAGATGTTGATTCAGAGAATATTTTTCAACTCAGAATCTGGAAATTAGAACCTCCTTCCTTCTTGAGGCACATTGGAATTTGTTCTTTGTCGACACAAGCTTCTGCATGTTCTTGTTTATGTCGGCTGTCATAGGCTTAGCACATGCCACAATGAACCACTAGGTTTGTCGCTTCAAACGTGGTTGAGAACTTGTGGAGGTGAGCTAAAGACAAGTTTAAGAGGATGCGTAGCATCTCAGACATTCATATAGAATCATAACTGGATCAGTTCCTTTGGCATAGCCTTGGGAACAGGTACTCCTGTTTTCAGCGTAACCAGGAACTTATCCGGGAATACTATCCCGTCTGAGGAAATATTGTCTTGTGGGTCCCAAAACAGCCTTTTTCAGTGCTACCCAAAAAGCTCAAGCATGAAAATGTGCCGCTCAAAACTGTAGTTTTATCGCGCACACTGATAAGAAATTAGAGAACATTGCTCGCATATCATATCATCATAAACTATTAGAATTGCAAGCTGCTACTACTAAGTACTGATGAAAATATTTTTCCCAATCACTTTCTAATAGATAATATGCTATATATATATGCTATATTTGTATATTCTTCAAAATAATGTACATTTGTGAAAAACTTCTAGTCATATCAAATTTTTAAAATTTAGTAGAGACACCTCGCGACATATCGGTAAACCTTTAATTAAATATATATTTACTTTTAATCATTATAGGCGGAGCTAGTTTTGTTTATGGGGTGGAGCTATGTCTCATTTTTCATCTCATTAAGGCTGTGTGCAGCTCGGACGGTTTTACCAAACAGGCTACTTGTGTGCTAAAATCAAAGATAGATGGTTTGATAAAGGATTCCCTCAAGAAATTGAGTGAACACCAGCAAACAAAGAAATAGTTGCTTCAGGGTATATAAGCATGCAAGCAGATTTTACTGTGTTTGTACTAAAATTTTATTTACACGTCATTTAAAATAATGTGAAGTAGTCTTAGCAACAGTGATGGGCACCAATCAAATCAAATCTCAATGGTCAAATCTCAAATCATTTGTAAAATGATTTAAATCTCAACTACCAAATCTCAAATAGAATCAAAAAATTCCAAATAGAATCAAATCCCAAACGCCCAAATACCAAATCAAATCAAATCTTCCGAAAATTTCTTGCTGCCCTATCTTCGCAAATTTTTTCGAGCAAAACACAATGAATTTAACAGCCAACATTTTTACAGTTTTATTATTTTTTTTTATTTATTTATTGAAACCAAAAAGAGGTGTTTGATAACCAGTACATATAGATAATCAGTACATATTACCGTTTAAAAAAATCATTCATACACCAATAGCTATCCGTCATTTGGTTATCTATAAAAAATTTCGCTAAAATCCCATATTTCCTGCTATCTAACTCGGACATATTTAAAACGCGGTAAAGCTACAAGTAGAACAAAAGCATGTAACCTACAACAATGTTTATGTAACGGGGAGGACGCCAAAGATATAGAATTCTTAAATTTTTAACCATTTTTACAAAATTAAAAATATATAACCATCTTTATTTCAATGATTTGCTTTTTCAAATCAAATCAAATCAAAAAAAGGCAAATCTAATCGAATCAAAATCACTGAGGCAAAAATCGCATTCAACAATGTTCAAATCAAATCGCAACCTTGCCTAAATCACGATTCAAATCATTTCAAATCGCAATCGCGATTTATTTTGCCCATCACTGCTTAGCAACAAAATCAATATTAATAACTTATTCTAATAACCATACAAATCAGTAATGTTTATCAACATTTCTTTGACAGCTGAAGAACTTGTTGGCATTTGATTTGTGGCAGTCCTCGACAGTTTCTGGTAAGGGCTGGTTGTTGGTCTCGGGTAGAAACAGAAGCAGGAAGCTGACGATTATGGACACCACACCGAACAGAATGTTGGGAACCCAGAACAGATTTTCAGTCTTGGTCTTTTGAAAATGTTAAAAACTTAATTAATATTATTAGTAATTGTAATTGTAATTGTAACTTCATTTATATAGCGCCATATGCATAGCGTCAGAGGCGCTTCTTGTAACCATTTATATAGCGCTCCTTCCCAAGGGCGCTGGCGGCAGTGCAGGCTGGGTTTCGAACACGACACATTACGACTGTTGCCATTACCGCCGTATGCAGGCACGTAACCCATTCGGCTAACCTGCACGCCCCATAGCGATATATAATCAAATATATAATAATAAATCTGTTATTTTTGCATTATGATTACTTTGAAATTAGTTTTACAAACAAAACTGAGGGTTATTTTCAATCGTAAAAAATGAGAAAAACCATGTAAATAGTCATTGGTGCTGATAACGATCCTAGGCGACCAAACAACTGGCACACACCGCAACAGGTAGCTCTGAAGATTAGTTAAAATCCTAATTTATAGTCTCTATAAAAAATACAAAATTAGTAATTTTTATTAATCTGTTAATAAATAGAAATTGTAATCACCGGATGTTTGTGGGAAACATTTCTTTCGTATAGAGCACCATTATGGCAAAAGAAGCTGATACGAATCCTTTTGAAAAGATGACAAAAACCAGATTCACCCAAATCATAGTGACCGCTGAAAGTAGAAAAAGTTTGTTAAAAATACACTTACACTCCACATCGACTCACATCAATAACATCTAATTATTAATCCACCTACATTTTAAAAACTAAAGACTTTGTGAATTTTTACATAAATATCAAAATTCTAAGGCCATTCATTAAGGACGTGATTTAATGACATTATGTTACCTGCGATTGAACTGAATTAAATGCTTGATCTACCAATTTGTTTTCCTTTAACATTATCTTAGATATCAGGGAATTAAATAAGAACTCAAAGTACGGCTTAGATTTTCACATTATCCCCACATAAATTCTCTTTTTATAATTTCCTTATAGTTAGCTAAAATTGTTAGAATCAGACTAAATGTGTCATAACAATCTGTTTAAAACAACATTAACGTAAAACGGGTAAGTTAATTAAGCAAACATGGGTTTCTAGGAATGAAGATGATCACAGCCATAGAACATCCAGCCAAAAATAATGATGCCGAGCAAGTCATTCTCCTGCCAAACCTTGAAATATTAATTTATAATTTCTATGAACTTTACTAAAAAGAATTTTATATAAACATTTACAATATAAGACATAATTACTCTATTCTACAAATAAAAATGTATTAAAAATAAACATTAACACAAGCTACAAGTTGTCAATAAATTGGTCGTCAAAAGAGTTACTTTTTAGTAAAAATGAAAGACAGAAATGTGGCCGGAAATTCGACTAGTCCCAAAAGAAAAAAGTTCAAAAATCGATCTCCTTCCAGTCTTGGAGTTGCCAAAATGATTCCGTAGTACACGAAACAATTCGAAAACCTGGAATTGGAAAGATATCCTGAGATGGTAATGATGTTTAATTGAGACTCAAGAACTTTTAATCAAAATTACAAAATTAAGAAATTAAGAAAAGGAATTAAAATTATTTAAATAGGACTGATATCATATTAAATTCAAATTTGAATATTGTTTCAACAATAACTTTTTTTCTAATCTAATTATTACGTACTCACCATAGCAAACTGGCAATGACAAGGTACTTAAAGATGACTGGATCCAAAAGATGACTGAACTTTGAAATCTGCCTTTTTTTATCAATTTCTTGATTAATGAAAGATTCGTCTTTAATCTGGATAAATTCTGCTGCACCATTTTCTTTTTCTAGATCATTTGAAATAATGTCATTTTCTGCATATGTAGTAGAATTTTTGTCATTAGTAATAATTTTCTCTATGGGCTTCATGATTTCAGAGACTAGCATCGTCTGTTGATCCAGCTAAAAATGAAATTCATTGAATTTAGTGATTGGTTCATTTTGATTAACGATCACACTTATTTAATTTTTTAATGACAGGTTTTCCGTTCTAATCATTTTGGTATGAAATGGAAAATTATAAAATAAATACATATACAAGGACAATTTCAACTTTTACATTCCAAAGAATTTGAAAAGTGATGTCAGCCAAATGCATTGAGACGCTTTACAATGCTCATTTGTTAACATTCTTCACTTTTTAAAAATGCATGTGAGCATGTTAACCCTGTCTAGAACTCTATTACAAGTAAATGAGTTTTATTTACAAATAAAATAAGTATGCTTGAATACTTTTACTCGATTCCATTTTGCAATATTTCTTAGAATTTTCTCTGCCTTTTCAGTTTCACCTCTGGCCAGCAACCAGGTAGGTGACTCTGGTATTGGTCTTTAAGAAATATATTCTTAGTTTTTAATTTGATCAGGTGAAATCGGAAATAATCAGGTAAATTTATCAAAATATGTTATTTCTCATTTTTTGTTATTTATTGGGTCGTGAGCAGATAAATGACTTCTGTCCTCTGCTGACAAATTTAGCAAAAAATAAAAAATAATGTGTAACAATTGTTCATTCACTCACATTAGTAGGACTGCCATGATGACAGATAACATCGTGAGAGTTATCTGTAGATTGTTCCATCTTTTGATTAAATATGCCAATCCAGACAAGATGACGTGGTAAACAGTCCAAAAGATTTGAAGCAAAATACCGGGCAATGTCCTACGTCTGGCATCGAAGAACTCCAGCACGAGCATAACACCCGAGGTGACGTTGAGCTAAAGAAAATAATTTTAATTCTCAAAAAACAGAAATTTAACAATTAACACGGAAATACTTCCTTTTAATAATAATAATAATAGTAATAACAATAATAATACAAATAACAATAATAATAATGTAAGCAAATTTATATTTCACAATGCTACGTAAAATCCCAGGGAGGCTTTGCTGAAAGCAAACATCAAGTGTGAAATCGAGTAACCACTGATTATTCTGATGGTATATAATATAATATAATATATATTTCTTACCGCTACAAATATACCGAGAGCGACTTTGGTCAGAGCGAACATTACGTATCCTACTGAGTAAGCGTTGATCATGCCGAAGATGCAGATGCAGATGTGGGTGATGATGTGGACCTTCTTTCGACCATACCTGTCCACTACGAATGAAAAGAACTCCCCAGTTATTGAGCCCACTTGGAACAGGGTTTGAGACAATTCGACCATGTAGTTCCAGTCGCAGACCAAACTCCACTATTGGAAATATAATAGAAGAAATTACTGCTCAATCAATGATGTAAAACAAATTGTGTTTTAAGTTGATTCAAGTTGATGTTGTGATGTCTATGACATTAAATTTAAATCAGCAAAATTATCAGTAATTTCTTATATCAAGTTGCATCAGTCAAAATTAAGCTTGTTTCAAGATAACTGAAAATAGCAATACCATACTTCTTCCGCAATAGCGTGGTAACCACCGTTTTCAAAAATCCAGTTTTTACATTTCACCACAGAAACATCACCGGTCTCATTATCGTATTTTTCAACGTAACATCTTGGATCAAAATGACTTTGATTTCGTTCACTCAGATTTGACCACGTCTGAGAAAGTTCGATGTTTGTGGTGTTTCTTTGACTCCTCCCGTTTTCTGATTCCACGCAGGTGTGTGGAGGTTCCCATCCTGTAAATAGAAAAAATGCTTATTATTTGAAGACGTCATAAAAAGATTTAACAATAAATGCTTGATTAATCCTACAGTGAGTAAAAGGAATTGTTTGAGGCGCATTGGATTTAATAACTTGTAATTATTCATTACATTAATTAATTAATTAATAAGTTACTATACTGCTGTAATATTAAACTACTTAATTTTACTAATATTGGTTTATTCATAATCTCGATTTACTAAGACCAGAAGTTGCAGGGTTTATAAAGTTTATAAATCAACAGTGATGGGTAAAATCTTTTCTGGAATGATTTGATATAAAAATCACCGGATTTGAAGTGATTTGATATCAAACTCAAATTCCTGAACTCTGCCCCCAGAGATCAGTTCTTCATTCAAAATAGATTCCAAGCTGGCATGTCCACCAGCGATCTCAACGAATATCTAACAAATATTATAGAATGGAACAGTTTGCCTCAGGATGTTGTGACGTCACAGGATGTTGAAAATTTCAAAAGGAACTTGGACAGATTTTTTGCCAACAGAATTTATAGTTTAGACTGAGAAGTTAATGTTTGAGTTTATTTTTGGTTTGTTTTATTTTTTTGTTTCGTTTTTTTTTGTCGGGTTAGGAGGCGTTTGCACCTTGCTTATAATTTGAGCCACAGGTTGTCGGTTGAAGGCCACCCTCTATTTTTATGAAATAAATAAAAAAACTTTGAAATATAATTTTTTTTTCATCGTGAAATCGTTAATAATATTTCGACAACGAAGAGCAACAAAAGTTTATGACGATTTAATTTTCAATTTGCCACTTTGAATTATGTATTTTGTTTCATTTCACGTCCCGTGAAGGGATATGTAATTGTCGTTAACCTCAAGATGGTGATTTACAAATGGCAGGTTTTTTCGAAATTGAAGCAAATTCTTTTATTCATAAAATATTTTTGGCAGATTTCAGGAAACATTCAAACTTGGAACACATTTATATTGTCTGCAAATCATCTAACAAAACCCAGATGTTGTAACTTGATGTACTTTGAGATTTCAACTTGCTAAAGCAGCTGAAATTTTTTATTGGTTTTATATTTTACTACAAAGCGCCTTTACAAAGTTAAAGCACACTGTTTCTAATGCCAAACAATGCTCAGTGATATGAGGAGTGCATTGTGTTAATGTTTCACCGTCAATTTAGCCCCATGAGTGAGAGTTTTTATTAGAAATTCCCACTGCTAAAGCGATCCGAATACGACACCTGCATGAATCTTACAAGTTGTCCAGTTATCTGAAAAAACTATTACATTTATTTGCTCAATGGTATAAATATGATGCACAATGACGCAATAACGTTACGAAAATTTGAGTGTTGTATCCCAACGACAAATACTGTACTTCTAACATTTTGAAATTCTAATCATTTGAAGTGAGCAAATCACTTGCAAATCTGTAATGCTACAGATATGTTTACAAATATGTGAAAAAGGGTGGCTATGATTAGATACTGATATCAAATGTTATCTCGATACATAAAAATAATTACCATGTTATTTTTCACCCACTGCACCACCAAAACTGAACTCACCGACAAAGACAATGCTGAGACCATGCCAACAAACAGGAATGTTCAAAGACATGCCAACAACTACAAACATGAACAGATTCCATCTTTTGTAACCCCCCACTTGAGCCAGGGCAGAATCAACGTCCATGTGTAATCTTCCGATGTTGAAAAGTTAATTTTGTTTAGATATCTTGCACATTATTCACAAGCCGAAAGCTACAGCTTCATATCCAAATTACAGATAATTTCGTAAGACTTCTCGATTAGGGTAAGCAATCTTCCAATTAAACAGCACGCAGGCAAACGGACAATTTTAGCATTGGAACTCTGGGCTACCATTTATTTGCACACTCTAATGTCGTTGCTTGCTGAAATCAGCTTCATTTATTTCTTCAATACATATACTCTGACCCGCTTCAACATTCTGTGATCTTTGAGACAATTTCTGCTCAATTTTGTATCAAAAGAGCGTTACTATTTTTATCGGAATTGCGTTTTGTTTTTAGCCTGATGGAAGTATCTGGTTGCAAAAGCATAAACAAACAACAACGTGCTCTCAATAATGCGATAAAGCAGACTTTAAAAATTATGCGGACCAATAATACAACATAAATATTTGATTTTGATAAATAAATATTTAAAGTTTATTCAAGCAAATTACAGGTGATAATATTCTGATGTATTATGTTGAATCCACCAGAAAAAGCTATTATAACCATTATTGTAACATGCCGCAATAATTAACCTAACATTAATTAACTCATACATTTTAAAAGCATGACTCGCTGGACTTTTGTTACCAAAAACTTAACGCATGCCCAAATCCTAGACAAGTACGATTGTTTTAAAAATGCGCGTTGGAATGAAATTATTGTAGTATTAACTGTAGTAATATTAACAATAATATTAACAGATTGAGATTACTACTTCGCCATCTATGACAAGTGCTTTCCGATCACCTACAGCAGCTGTTCTCAATCTGGGGGTAGCCTGGCGTTTTTGTCATGGATCGCCTAAGACACTGCGAATTTTTGTTAATATATATTTCAAAATATTTTTTTAAAAACTTATCTTTTGACAAAACCTTGTCCTTAACCCTACATATAATTTTGAGCAAGATGCTATTTATAGAAGTATTTTTCGGATATTATATAACGCTCAATATCGCGTCGGGTCGTTTGTTGGATGGAAGAGATGCTTGCGGCGATAGTGTGAAGTTTAGCGTCTGACATAGGGTAGCTGGATACAAATTAGCAACTGTGGAAGAAACTTGGTATAACCAACTCATTTTGTTAGTTGATATTGTACATTGTGCAAATGAAATTTACATGATAAGGATGTGTTCACACCTCTCGTTCTCTGTTAAATTTTTGTTTGCTAGTGAGCACGTTTTGTTGGCTGTTTCCATCTCGAGTTAAGCAAGCACAACCATCTCATTGAAACTGTTGCAATATTTACAAACTCAAATTTTGTTGTTGGGACGGGGGGTCACCGTAGCACGAGGCGTCAGAGAGGTTGAGAACCGCTGGCCTAGAGGCCAAAAAAAACTCTTTTCCATACAAGAAGCCTTAGATGACTTCTGGTCTACTCAACTCGTGTAGAACAAAGAATGCTTTCTGCAAAACTTTCATATTCAATCTCTTAGCTGGTAACAATTTAAAGTTTGTACAATACCAAAACAAATTCAAAAAAATCAAATAAACCACAATTACGCGTTAGTATTTTGATAATTTTTATGAACAACTAAAAAAAAAAACTTGGAACTTGGTAAAATATTTCTTGAATGGGAACAATAGCCACCTATCCTCTACTACCTTCCACAATCGTGACCGGTCAATTTGTCGCAGGACAATTTCTAGCAAAAATTAATTCGTCCAATATAAATATTAAAAACTTCAAAAATCAATAAACACGACTCAATAGTCAAACTAATATAAAAAGCTTCATTCGGACTTACGTTCTCAAAAGTGTAATCCTTCCATTAATATCATTTTCGCTCATCTCGAATGTTAAACGCCGCTCCATAATGTGTTTAGGTCCAACCTTTCTACTCTATGATACCAATTCACATAATCTGGTCAATAAAACATTCACACTTTCAAACTTTGTAAACAGCTTCTTATTGAATCGCCATAACCTGTATAGTTCAACAATCACTTTATCCGCTTTTTAAAATTATTGAATTTCTAATCATTGGGCATCCAACAGCGGGAGTTTTCTCTTTAGGATGTTTCCTTCAACCATATTTTTTTAAAAGTAAATTATAATTTTTTCTTTACCAATATTCTTACTTATTTAACGTCTGCGATGTTATAATTGCAAATAAATTGTTTGATTGATTACTTCGATGAGTGAAATATTACTCGAAATGCAGTCCATTTCAACAGCAACAAAATATAAATAAATATTTCATTGAGAAATAAGTATTTCAAGTATTTTAAATATTTAAAAATGTTCATGTCACAATGTTTTCTATTTCATGATTAAAAGTTAAAATAAATAAAATTTACCAAAATTGGAATAAAATAATTTGCGAATGAAATTAAAATCGGTTTACCATGTATTATGTCTTTTGTACTAAAATCAACTTTAAAGTAAGACAGATAATTTCTTTATTTCGAAACAAAGTGCAATAAACCAAGCGACTGCAGTTAACCCAAACGTACCACAAACAGATCAAGCGGGAACTATTCGAGAGGCACACCTACTAACCTTAACCGAATAGAACTACGAAATCCATTTTTTTTATACAAAACGTATTGTAATGCATAATACCATGAAAATAAAAATGTATTATGATATCGCTTTCAACAAGGTTTACAACACACAGAACAATAAACTTATTTCCTATTTTGACAACTGAAGAACTTGCTATTGGCATTCAACTCGTGGCAGTCCTCAACAGTTTCTGGTAAGGGCTGGTTGTTGGTCTCGGGTAGGAACAGAAGCAGGAAGCTGACGATTAAGGACACCACACCGAACAGAATGTTGGGAACCCAAAACAGATTTTCAGTCTTGGTCTTTTGAAAATGTTAACAATTTGTTAAAATAATAACTAAGAATAAAATGTATTTCTCTACAACTATGCCGGTTCCATTAATTAGATCTAAAATGGTAATAAACATTAAGACCATGTAGGCAGTCATTGGTGCTGATAATGATCCGAGACGCCCACACAATTGACAAACGCCACAGCAGGTGCCTCTGAAATGTTAAATGACATCAACATTGATAACGTGTTCATGAATTGCAAAACAATTAAACTATAAAATTGTAACAACTTACTCAGTTCACCTGTAATAGCTTAAACAGATCACCTGATATTAGTAGGGAAAACCTCTTTCGTGTAAAGCACCATAATGGCGAAGGAGGCTGAGACGAATCCTTTTGCAAGGATGACAAATGCCAGTTTTAGGGAAGTCATTGTGTCTGAAAAAAGTTAAAAAAAATTATTTGAATGCTTCTTACAACGAATTAACCAAATTATTTATCGGACGTTGAAGTTAAACCAAGAAACTTATTTATTTCTTATATGAAAATATTTTTTATTTCAAGCTGTTTGGAATTTTAAATCGATAAATTATAATGTTTTGTATTAATCTATTATTTTTAATTTATTTATTATTTTTTTAATTTAATTATAAAACATTATAATTTATCGATTTGAAACTCTTTTTGCGATTCATTTGAAGCGTTAACAATTCACGCAAATAATTAAATAATTATTAGTGATTTATATTGATTTATTGACTTTTCCATTTTTTTATACTTTGATATCCAAATTAACTGTGCTTTTATTTCTGCTTTACTCATTGATAATTATCAAAATCTTATGTTAATTCTTAAAACACGAAATGTAATATTTTAATTTAAAATAATATACCTGTGTTTATAGGGATGAAGACGATTGCACCCACAAAACAACCACCCAAAAACAAAGCTGCGGAACATGTCAATCTTCTACCAAGCCTGAAAATATTCATTTCTTGTACTTTCTCTCTAATAGAACTAATTCATATTTAATGTTAACTGATATTATTGTATAATGAAATGAGTATTGTTACGTTTTGGTCAAAAAGAAAGCCACAACAGTGGAAGGAATTTCAACAAGTCCCAAAAGAACGAAATTTAAGAAACGATTTCCTTGTAGACTCGGACTTGCCAAAATGATGCCGTAAAACATGAGGCAGTTCGAGAACCTGAAGTATAAATTAAGAATAGAAATTATTAGCACAATAATAAAGTTTTTGCTATTAAAGAAATATATTCTGTCATGTCTAATTCATATTCCAAAACAAACTCAAACTATGAATATATTTTTGAGGTATAATAAACGTAATTTACATTTATGCCTTGTAGATTAAGATGTTAAACAATTACTTAAAATTGAAAGGCACCATATTTGTTCAAATATTCACCATAATAGGCTCGAAATAGCAAGACATTTAAGTATGACAGGATCTAAGATATGTCTAAATTTCGAACTCTCTTTCGGCTCGTAGATGAATGGTTCAATAATGGATACTTCATTTACAACTTTCTCATCAGTCTTATATCCTGGAAAACCATTTTCCTCTTCAGTAACGCTCAAGGAAAAAGATGCCATTTCAGATATTACATAACTTTTTTGTTCGACGATTTGCTCGATAGGTTTTAGAATTTCGGAGACAAGGGAAGTGTTAGGATCTAGCTGAAAAATTGTGTGAATGTTAAACTTTAGTTTAAATGCTATATTGTAATTTAATCAAATAAAATGCCAAGTGGGTAACTTTGACTTTATTCCATTTTGCGATGTTTCGAAGAATTTTGTCTGCCTTCTCGGTTTTACCTCTGGTTATCAACCAGGAAGGAGATTCTGGTATAGGTCTGTAAAGAAATTTTTTATAAAAAAAATAAAATTGTTTTTGAGATGTTTTGATATTGGAGAGCTGCAATCAGTGCTTAAATGCCAAATGGCTACCCTTAAGATTATAAGTGTGATGATACATTTTTGAGCAAAAATTATATTTTTGTTTAAATATATACATGTATGTATTTACGTTAATGTTATGGAAACAGTATAATTAACCAAACCAAGTTGATCTTATTTCGAGATAAAAACCCACATTATTAGCAGTGCCAAAATCAGTGATGCTAAGGAGATGGTCATCTGAAGAGTTTTCCAGCCCTTGATCAAGTATGCCAATCCAGGTAAGAAGATATAATACAAAGCAAAGAAGTTCTCGAGAAAAATTCCAGGCAGTGTCCTTCGTTTGGCATCGAAAAATTCCAAAATAAGCATAGTACCCGAGGTGATATTAATCTATGGGAAATATTTAAGATTTGAGATATTAAAAAATTTCAATATTTTTAATAAGCTAATTCTACAGTAAGACTATCAAACATTTTAGAGAAATGAAAACCGAAGTATACCTTTACTAGATATACAATATATATTTCTTACCGCTACAAATAAGCCCACAGCGGCTTTAGTCAGAGCAAACATTACGTATCCCACTGAATAAGCGTTGATCATGCCGATGATGCAGATGCAGATGTGGGTGATGATGTGGACCTTCTTTCGACCATACCTGTCCACCACGAAAGAACAGATCTCCCCTGCCATTGAGCCCAGTTGGTACATGGTTTGGGACAATTCGGCCAAGTAGTTACGATCGCAGACCAATCCCCACTAACAGAAAAATTAGAAAATATCTTCGAAAATAATTTCAAATTGTTTTTGCTGGCATAATAAAGATCTCGGTTATGCGCAAAATTCAATTTGAATTTTGATAAACATTTATTTGACATTATCTAATTTTACTTCAAATTATAATTTTTGCAATTTTTCTTAGTTATTTCAAACTAAATATTCAAATAAATGTAAAAATCAAAAATATGTTACAAAAACCAAAATCGATCAAAAGAAATAAAAACTTGTACCTCTTCTGCAATGGTATGGTATCCACCGCTTTCAAACGTCCATTTATTACACTTCGTTACAGAAGCATCACCAGTGTGATTATCATATTTTTCAAAGTAACATTTTAGATCAAAATGACTTTGATTTCTTTCACTCAGATTTGACCACGTCTGAGAAAGTTCGATGTGTGTGGTGTTTTTTTTACTCTTCCCAGATTCAGATTCCACGCAGGAATGTGGTGGTTCCCATCCTGCAAAGATCATTATTTATTTGCTTCAGTAGTTCAAGATTAATTAATCTTTTATTTTAACAATTAAATTATTATCTCAAAAGATTCCATGTTGTTGGAAATGCTCTGTTTTCGTAATTTTAACAAAAAACGTCTCCTTAATACAGCCAGATCAGCATCGATAATATAACAACCAAAATCAACTTATTGTTGAGATCAGCCTTCAACTAGTTTAGAAATTGAGGAGGTTAAATTTTTTAATAATAAGTAACATATGTCCTCAAAATTAAATCAACCATGACTGAACATATTCAAAAATACTTGACAATAGCCATTGAGAGCCCTGCCTTACAATAGCATACTTCTGGTCTCAAGACTCCGCAACATCAACATCAACATCTCATTATTTTGCCAAAATGCCAAGAAATGCTCCTTCAGTCGTAGGCTATACTTCTTCAACAACCGTGTTATTTTCTACTTTCCGAAATCAATAGCTCCATAACCTTGCCACATCTTGTATTTCTAACAACGACCTTAATAGGCATCTATTAATTTTAAATTAATTTATTACATTGTTTCTTAACTTTTTATATCAATCTATTTTCTTATTTATTTCTTGGCATCACAAATTTATGATAATGGTCAATGGCAATCAATTGGTTGAAAATAAATAAGAAAAGTCCAAAGTATCCGATGTGGTATAGAAAGTGTACGTGATAGGCTCGCTAGGTGGTTATTAGCGTCCGTCAAACCCGCGAGTATGTGATAAAATTAACCATCTCAATTTATGTCCAGTATTGATTGTTCATTTTTCTTGGCGAAGAAGAACACTAAATATGCTACGTTAAATATCTGTATTAAATGAATTGTAGATGTTTTGCCATTATTTAAACAAATATTCCGATGCTTTAAATTGTTGTTTAATGCAGGTGATGTTTGTTTGTTTATTTGATTATAGTCCTTTGCATAACAGAGATGATTTGGACTGCAGGTGATGTTCTTTAAACGTCTCCAATATATTTACTGTTTGTTTGACAAATTGATGCCCATTTTAAAAAACCATCAAGACAGAGACTGAGTAAGAACAGCTTAAACTTTCCATCGATACATCGAGAAGTTTCATTGACTGTGCATAATTTAAACATTAGGAGATACAAATGCGGCTGAATACGGGTAGCTTAAATTCTCGGTGTATTCATCAGTGCAATAACAGTAATAATGCTGCATAGGTTAATTATAGCATTTGTTACCACATGAAATAATTATTATGAAACCCACGACGTTTTTCAGAACCAAACTCACCGACAAAGACAATACTAAGTTCATTCCAAGAGAGTGGCATACTGAAAGCTGTTCCAACAAGAACATACGCGAACAAGTTCCATCTTTTCCATCCTCCTACCTTAGCCATTGCACTATCGATGTCCATTATCGATTTTCTGAATTTTCTTTGCAATACGTAGCTATTTCGGAAGCGAATTAATATAGTAATAATGCAATAGGAGCCGGAACTGAACAAAAATTGTCATCGAGATTGAGAATAAAATATCGAACAAATCGAAGGATGTTTAGACTTTTAAATATGTCACTAGTCGATCTCTAGATCTCATTAAGAGACTTAATTACACGTTTGGATGACCTCAGGTAGTGTCGCGATATAAAGTATGGTGACCCGTCATAACAACCCGGCGACGGCACCCCGTCATAACAGCCCGGCGACAGAATAGCCCCGACAAAACAGCCCCGTCAAAATAGCACGGCGTCAAAGTAGCTCAAGACAAAACAGCCCCGACAAAACCGCCCCGACAAAACAGCCCCGTCGAAACAGCCCGGCGTCAAAATAGCCCAGGACGGGAAAATCCCGTCAAAATGGCCCCGTCAAAATAGCCCCGACAAAATAGCCCGGCGACAAAATAGCCCAGGACAAAACAACCCGGCGACAAAATAGCCCGGCGACAAAATAGCCCCGTCAAAACAGCCCTGTCACCAGGGTCGGACTGGCTTAAAAAACCGGCCCGGGAACTTTTATTTAACTCCTACTTTGATCAACTTAAACATAAGAAACACTAGAGTCTAAAATTTCTATCCACTATTAACTATTATAACAGCTTTTTCATCGTTTCACTAGTCGATGCTAAAACATCAATGATTTCATTGTTATTGATTCTTGGAAAAGAGTCTTTCTCACAAGACATCAGCATGAATGATCGTAGAATTGACTGGTTCAGAAAATTTCTTAATCTGTTCAAAACGTATTTCAATTTTGAAAACGACCCCTCACAAGCAACTTGTGATCAGGATAATGTCAACACAAATTTGTAAGCCAGATACAAATTTGAATAAGCAAGACTATGCAAATTAAACTTCTGGAGAACAATAATAACAACAAACAATACTCAAAACGATCAAAGCATTCAAGCCACTAATTTCGAATTAAATTTTGATTCAGTTTCACAACATTTTTAAAAAATACTTTGACATGGAGTTATCATGGGGCTATTATGTCGCCGAGCTATTTTGTCGCCGGGTTGTTTTGTCCTGGGCTATGTTGTCGCCGGGCTATTTTGTCGGGGCTATTTTGACTGGGCCATTTTGACGGGATTTTTCTGTCCTGGGCTATTTTGACGTCGGGCTGTTTCGACGGGGCTGTTTTGTCGGGGCGGTTTTGTCGGGGCTATTTTGTCTTGAGCTATTTTGACGCCGTGCTATTTTGACGGGGCTGTTTTGTCGGGGCTATTCTGTCGCCGGGCTGTTATGACGGGTCACCCCCGGCGACAGAATAGCCCCGACAAAACACCCCCGTCAAAATAGCCCGGCGTCAAAATAGCTCAAGACAAAACAGCCCCGACAAAACCGCCCTGCCAAAACAGCCCCGTCGAAACAGCCCGGCGTCAAAATAGCCCAAGACAAAATATCCCCGTCAAAATGGCCCCGTCAAAATAGCCCCGTCAAAATTAGACTCTAGTGTTTCTTATGTTTAAGTTGATCAAACTAGGAGTTAAATAAAATTTCCCGAGCCGGTTTTTTAAGCCAGTCCGACCCTGGTGACAGGGCTGTTTTGTCCTGGGCTATTTTGTCGCCGGGCTATTTTGTCGGGGCTATTTTGACGGGATTTTTCCGTCCTGGGCTATTTTGACGCCGGCTGTTTCGACGGGGCTGTTTTGTCGGGGCGGTTTTGTCGGGGCTGTTTTGTCTTGAGCTATTTTGACGCCGGTCTATTTTGACGGGGCTGTTTTGTCGGGGCTATTCTGTCGCCGGGCTGTTATGACGGGGTGCCATAAAGTATACCAGAGAGAATTTACCTGGAATGGTATATTTTATCCGTTTTATGCCACATAATTTATAAGTTTTATACGACATGAATTGATCAGACCATAATAATCATTATAATAACAAAACCAATGTGAAACACAAGAAACAGTCTTACCAACAAAGACAATGCTAAGACCCTGCCAAGAGAGCGGTATGCTAAGGGCTGTTCCAACAAGAAAATACATGAACAAGTTCCACCTTTTCCATCCGCCAACCAGAGCCAGAGAACCGTCGATGTCCATTCGTGATCTTACAAAGTGCTTTTCGAATTCGACAAAATGTTCGATAGAAATGAATCAAAACAACAAACAGCCAGCTGTTTCGAAATGTATTCAAACTTCTAAAGATGTCGCCAGTCGCGCTCAATAATGTATTAAGAGCAAAAGCAAGCTACGTTATTTTAGGTCGTCCCAGAAACTTGCACAACTTGAGGCGATTAATTTTTCTTTTAACCAAAGGTCAAGAGGGGTTAAGTCGGCTATATTCAAAAAAGGCTGTTTTGAGGCTCGATGGTCCGAGACAGAATTTTGAATTCGTTGTTTGAGGATCCTACGTTTTGCAGCTCTGATGAACAAGTTCCATCTGATGACTAATTTTGGCTGTTCTATTAAAGTATGAAATATAATGCAAGAATATTAAAATTATTTTAGAAAGCAAAATATAGATCTTCCGGCATATTGTACGAAGCATCGAGAAATGCCGGGCAGACATAGTTGAAGGTGAAAGATTTGCATAACTTCAAAAAGAAAAAAAAATAGAAGTGTTTTAACAGAGCAGATGATATTCTCCATGATCAGAAAAATGAATAATCAAGTTAAATCACGTGTTTCTGAGATTTTACAGCTTGAGAAGCAATTGAAAATATTTTTATTCTTTGGCTTGGTTGACTTGAACCAGCAGTTTCTGTCAAATTAACTATAAATAGCTCACTTAATTCATCACTCAATCAGCAAGATTTAACATAACAATTATTTGTGGTTGTTAACCCTCATCCGTTACTTTGGGTGAAGAATGCGATCTGTTTTGCTACTGTAATCTAATTTTAAAAGTTACGCTAGCTATATTTTAGGACTTGTAAATACATAATTTCTACATATGGCCATGCAAAAAAACTAAAAAAACAGTTAACGTAAATTATTGCTGGCAACATATTTTCTTGACCAATGTACACCCCCAAACAAAAATTGGTTTATGACTTTGGAGTTAATTACATTTGTATTTTTTTTTAAATTTATATTCTAAAACACGGCTTTTCGAGACGTTTGGACAATGTTTATCAAGAAAATACTATATTCCTGGAGCAGACATGATGCTGGTTCCATTCAGAGGACGATGTTCATTTAGGCTAAACATTCTATTCCAAGTAAACCTTCCAAAAATGGAATAAAATTGTGGTGGTGCCGTGACAGTGCCATTTCCTATCCAACCAATTAGCGGAGGATTATTTAACGTTAATAAAAATAATTCTCTTATTTGTCGTCTATGACCTTGAAAACCAATCAAACTCTACTCATGGTTTTGAAGGTTGATCAGTTGATGCAAGAATTTCAAAGTAGGCGTCAACTTATATTTACGATATTTTTATGTAATTTTATGAATAATAATTATAAATAGTATTAATAAAAATTATTTTATGTATTTTCATGCATACAACAAATAAAACGCGGAATCAAAAATGTGGCCATTAACTTCAAAAGTTCCACGCAGATTTGCTGGTGCTAACCGAACAAAGTTTTTTTTATCTTATTTCAATTTTAGTAACTTTCACAATTTATTAAGGGTGCTTTAAGTTTGTTTATCTATTCTCTGCATGTCAATCAACACATTACCGTATTATCTCAGGCAACAAAATAAACAGACCACAATTCAACTCTAATATGAGTCCATAGATACTTACAATTCCCATGTTAAATTTTCTTATTGCAACTCCGATTCCAACTCACCCATGCATCAAAGCAAATGCATTTTACGCGCAGAGACACCAAAAAAGGCTTCAAACAAAACTTTTTTCCGAGACACTCACAGTTAGTACCACATTTTCAGAATAATTTTTATTACGAGCGCCGCCCGCAATTACTGGTGTTTTTGGAAGATACCTTCAAGCCAATTAATTTTCCTGTGTTAAGTCGTTAAATTAATAAATTTAATACTAAAAATAATTAATCACTAATAACTAGTGATTAAGAAACAAATAAACAACAAAACTAAATCTTCTAAACCAAGACTTTAATGATCAGTAACATGTTCAAATCAGTAAAGACCAAACGGGAACAGAATGCCTAATGACATAAGAATATGTATTGTATCATGAATATATAATCACTTATAAATATATATTAAATCATGAATACGTAATGACTCGTGAAAATACATTGGGTTAACCATCATGCATTTCAAGCAAAAATATTTCCATCGAAAATGCATGAACGACACATTCCATTCCTGGCAAAACATCTTTTGCTTAAAAATGGTTAAAAATTTGTTTGAAATTCAAGGAGTCATCATTCGATGCACTCAAATATGCAGCTATGCGACTAACTTCACCTAACTGGTAAGGCACTTATCTTTTCTAATCCTATCATCCAAAGAAACGCTGTGATCGCCAAATTAAAAAATTTAAGAAACCCACAATTATGCAAATAACAGGCACATAGGAATGAACTTTTATAATCATATAAAGTTGACGAGAAAGATAATAGTTCTATAATTTTCATATATAAATATAAATATAAATAACACATAAACTAGAACAAATCAAGTTAAAGTTCATCTCCTCTTCTGACAACTGAAGGACTTGTTGGCATTCAACTTGTGGCAGTCCTCGACAGTTTCTGGTAAGGGCTGGTTGTTGGTCTCGGGTAGGAACAGAAGCAGGAAGCTGACGATTATGGACACCACACCGAACAGAATGTTGGGAACCCAGAACAGATCAGTCTTAATCTTAAAAAAAAAGTAAAAAAATCATTATTTTACTAAGTATTATCAATGATTTAGCTTTAAATAATCAATGATAGTTGAACACAGTAATAATATATTTGAATATTGTTACCAATGGCCTAATGATGATGATGGCAATAACAATGATAACGATGATGTTAGCCTGATTAATGCCTATATGCCTATTATGCAACAAGAATTAAGATAACCCATAAAATAATAATTATAATAATTATAATAATCTATGCACAATATCACAATTAGTTAGATCGTATAACATACCATGTAGGCTGCCATCGGTGCTAATAATGCCCCCACACGTCCCCATATCTGACATATGCCACAACAAGTGGCCCTGAAAAGTCGTCAATTTCCTTTTGTTAATAATAATTACGTTGATAACTAAAATTATTAATATTTAAATTATTCTTATTAATTGTTTATTTATTTCACACTGCTTACCTCAGATAAGTGGGAAATATCTCTTTCGTGTAGAGAATCATGATGGCAAACGTGGCTGAAACGAATCCCTTAGAAACGATGACGAATGTCAGGTTCAACGAAATCATGGCGTCTGAAAGTTGAGCAGAATTTAGATTTCATTCGCTCGACTTGAGGCTTTGTAAGTTAACGTAATGAGGTTTACTAATTATAAAAGTTTAATTAAAACTAATACTAATAACTATTAAGTATGCTAACCAGTACTTCCATGATTACTAATTATAACCTATTATGTTTAAATGAAGGAAAGCATTGGAGGAGACTGAAAACCTGTCTTTGGAATGAAAATTATGATCGCCACGCAGCATCCTGCCACAAAGAGAGTCACAGATGACGTCAATCTCCTACCGATTCTGAAAATAAGAAATTAACTTTTAAAAGTTGTTTACCTTAAAGCTTATTTATCTCTTACTTATTATCTTTTAATAATGAATTTTTTGACATATGTTATCAGGATAAAATGATAAAACGGCATCGGCTGTAAAAGACAATTAATTGCGAACCTTATAGAACAAAAAGAAGCCAGTAAAGTGGCAGGCCATTCGACGAGCCCCAAAAGTACAAAGTTCAAAAAACGATTTCCTTCCAGATTTGGAGTCGCCAAAATGAGGCCGTAAAACACGAGGCAAGTGGAAAACCTGTAAAAGAGATTGATGGAAATGAAATGAATAGAACCACAGTAACAGACGCGAGTGGTTCTGTGAACTAGGTGACCTCTGACCTTAGCCTAAAGATTCTGTGATGCAAGTCTTGATATTGAGCTTCTTTGCACATTTAAACCCTAATCCCAACCAACTTAAGCCAAAAAGATGATATTCTTACAGCATTTAATAATAATAGCAGCAATTTAATAAGAGATAATTACAGAAACTATTTATTCTTCTTAAACAAATTTACTTGCTAGAAAGTTATGGGGGGTCCTTCCTACAACACATGAAACACAACACAATCAGCCACTCACCACAAAGAGCTGGATATAGCAAGATATTTCAATATGACGGGATCCAGGAGATATCTGAACTTTGACCTCGATTTCAATGTGCCTCCAATTGGGTCATTGACGTGAAAGTCAACAATTGGGTCAACGACCTCCTTATTAAAATCATCCTCGATGATTACATCTTCGCTTTTTGCGTTGTTTGAGAGTCCAGAGACATCATCCTCTGTGACCTCAGAAAGTTGCTTTTCAACAACAACAACCCGCTCTGTTATTGGTTTTACTTCTGCAAGCAACTTCTCTCCGCGGTCAAGCTGTTGTTAAGAATTTATTTATTTAGATCTTTTAAATTTCACATTTTTTAATGTTTCTGATTTCGAAATGTTTATTTATCAATTTTAAATTTAGTAGATGAATCACAGGTGAGTGAGTCTTCATGCATAACAAATATTTAAACCATTGATTTTATGCAGGAACAATTTACGTACAAAATGCATCTTGATATCATATTTCGTTGCAATCGCAATACTTATTTATTACTACCACTGGTAAATAGTAACTATAGTATGTATACTATATATGTAAGGCACCTCTATTTTGTTCCAATTGGCGATATTTTCAAGTATTCTGACAGCCTTTTTCGTTTCGCCTTTGGACACCAACCACGAAGGAGATTCAGGTATGAGGCTGATATGATTGGACATTCACTTATATTTTATTTTTAAATGTCAATATTTTAAAATCATTAACAGAATGAGTAGTTGGGCAATCAATAATTTGAAACAACATACATCAACAGCAATAATAAAAATATTAAACCTCATACGATCCACGCTACAAACTTGCATTCCATATACTTTTATTGCCTTAATAGTTTTGCATTTAGTATAAATTCGGAAACTCTTTTCAAGATATTTGATTATATGAACAATATCTATATAATTTAATTAAAATTTAAGTCAAAGAAATTATTGATTAAAATGTTTTTGAACAGATGTGAGTTGCTCGCATCGGACAATATTTGCGTGCCCGAACCTAGACTAAAAGTAATGTGTTCTCTGCGTCTCCCATCATAACATTTTTTAAGTATCACTTTTTGTATTCAAAGTAGTAGAAGATTCATCTATCAATTCTTTGTCAGGTTCTTCTGCCCAGGAATGTCATTTCAGCCTTTTCCAGGGGAGTAGGGCAAACCCACGCAATTAAGGAGACGACTTTATTTGCTTCTAGCCAAAATTCAGGAGGGTGGCAAACCTTCGCAAAATATGACAAGATGACCTTTTTGCGTCTAAAATCAGAGGGGATCGCCCCCCCCCCCCCAAAAAAAAAAACGTCCCTGGTCAGACCTAGCAATGTCTTGTGACTCTTCATAAATTAAGCATTTTGCACCTCTTATGAATGTATTCCAACATTAATTACATTAATTATTAATTTTCTTCTTTTTTGCATTGCCACATGTCAAAATGGTGTTTTTACAATCTCCTAGAAGATAACAGATGGCGTAATTTTTAAAATAAGTAGCAAAAGAAAACGCCGAGAAATCAGCACACCGTGGACCTGATGAGGGTTATAAAAACTAATAGTAGGAACTGACTAATGATTTGATCATTATCATCATGAGATTATTAGTTTCGTTAACTATGTTGTGTTATAATTGTTGTATCATATCTTTACTTTTATTTAACAATATTGTTTAATAAATCATTATTGAAAATTTGCTCAGATGTATGTGTACTTTTGTCGATCGTTTAAATAGACTTTTTTTTAAGTTAATATTTATTTTGTTAATTTTCGCTATTATTATTATTATTATTATTATTATTATTGATATTAATATTATTATTATTGTTATTACTATTTAATATTATTGTCACAATAATTACTACTACTACTGATTGAAAAATACCTACATACTATACCTATAAAACATACCAACATATCTGCAAGCAAACACTTACAATGTCAGACAGGCGAATATTGGCGATATCAGTGAGATAGCCAACTGTAGGTTCATCCAGCTTTTGATGAAATAAGCCAATCCAGGTAAGAGCACGTAGCACAGAGTCCAAAAGCATTGAAGCATTATTCCAGGTATTGTTCTGTGTCTTGAGTCAAAGAATTCCAGTAACAGCATGACGCCCGAGGTAAGGTTTATCTGGAGTCAACTATTAGACCTAAGATGCTATGAAATTATGTCTTTGTTTTTACGAGACTATCGCTATGTTATTTTATGGTTGGTCAGCATAAAATAGTTTGTCATATGTTTAATAATAAGGTGAGCATAAACAGGTGAAATTGAAGCTTGTGCACTTGTAAAACTCATAAAATAAATGAAGCTTAATTTCCAGCCGCACGATCAACACAGCTTGTACCTATTCGACATCTTATTCGCACGTTACAATGCGTCATTAAGATTGGTAGTAGTTTCCTTTAATTACTGATAAGTTTTATAATGCTTAACCAATCCCATAGGACAATCAAACCAAATAAATAACATCCAAATTTGAATTTGAAAGTGCAATTTCACTTTTCAATTACTTCGGTAGATAAATAATTTGTGCCACAATTAAATGAAAGTTTAATTGCGAACCATTCATGGCTTCCTATTAAAACCTAAATGAAAATTGAAAGTGCTGCCAATTTCTTAATTTCTTGCCACTGCGCCAATAAAGTAAGCTGGATGCAAATTCTAAACCTCAATAAACTGCTACAAAAACAAATACAAATGGATTTCCAACCGCTATGAACATCCCCCCTATGGCCTTGGTTATGGCAAACATGGGGTACGAGACCGAGTACGCATTGACCACCCCAATGACGCAGACGAGGAGATGGGTGATGATGTGTGTCTTCTTCCGACCATACTTGTCCACCACAAAAGATAGCAGTTCCCCTACCACAGATCCAAGCTGGTACAGCGTCTGGGATAATTCGGCTAAATAGTTCTTATCGCATACCAAGTCCCACTGTAGGAGAGCAATTAAAATATTTATTATTATTGTTATTATTATTATTATTATTGTTATTATTATTACTGTTATTATTATTATTATTGTTATTATTATGCGTTTTTTTATAAAACATTCAATCCAATGCAGACTCGTGCAAAGCAATTAAGGAACATTACGATAACAGCATTGAGATGTTGAAAGGTCGCTTAAAATGAAGTCATAAAAATGTTATTCAGTTTGTGTTGCTATATTTAGAACTGAAATTAACCTCTTTTTTTTATAACTTTTGTTTGTGCATGCAATAAAAAGATGAAAAGACCAACGACACCGAACAATGTTTGCAGCATTTGCAGGGAGGAGTAGCGCACTTGAGAATTAGCGCGCGATGGCGCCAAAACAGAAACGTTGAACAGACGCTATGCAGATGTCGCCGTGTAAACTAATCTAATAAACCTTTCTAGAGCAATTAAATACGTACTTGTTCAACTACGGTTTGGTATCCTTCATTCGTGTAGCGCCATTTATTACACTTCTCTGCATAAGCATTGCTCGCTTGGAAATCGTGTCTTTCAAAATAGCATCTAGGATCGAGATTGGTCTGATTGTGGTCGCTTGTGTTTGACCACAAGTGAGCCTCGGTTAGGTTCTCCAAATAAGATATGCTGGCTGCTTCTGTGAAGGATTTGGAACCCATACAGACGTGAGCTGGCTCCCAGCCTTAAGATTGAGTATTTTAAGTGATCAGAGAGTATTATAATTTATTTTTTAACATTTTGACCCATTTCTACGAAGTTAGTTAAAAATATTAATTACATTGTTCTTCTTAATAACGATTATAGAATTTGAAACAACATACATAAACAGCAATAATATTGTTTATCATTCGCAATCCCATGCGAGTTTCATTCGTCGAATACTTGGGCTACTCACCGACAAAGACAATACTCAGACCATGCCAGCACAGAGGAATGTGGAAGGAGACAGCAAGTAGAAAATACATGGCCAAATTCCATCTCTTGTATCCTCCAACTTTAGCCAATGCCGAGTCGATGTCATTTAAGTCCTTCATTGAGGAAGCATGAAAAATTATCTTAAAATCTCGAAACGTTCAACTAGAATCTCATGATAACCTAAGAGATAATAGTAATATAGTAATAATAATAAATGTATAATAATAATAATTATTATTATTAAGTATAATTGCAGATATGACGAGGCTTTTCTAAGGCAATTAGGAACATCGTTCCCTATCTGCTGCGTCTAGTGAGTTTCACAACAAATCAATCTTTTATAAGTAAAGACATCAAATCTGTATCGGAACAACAACGGACCTTTAAATGCAATTTAAGAGTTGCTGGCGTCGTACAAAATCGAACCGGAGGGCAATTATTACATGACAGAGAATAGCAACGTAAGCATAAGAATAACAATAACAATAACAATAGCACACAACAACAACGAAGGAGAAGAATAAGAATTAGAAGAACCACAATACGAAGAAACAAGCAGAACAGTAAACAATAAGAAAACAGATAAGAATAAGAATAAGAAGAAGAAGAAGAAGAATAAGAAGAAGAAGAAGAAGAATAAGAAGCAGAATAAAGGAAGAAGAAGAAGAAGACAGAATAAGAAGAAGAATAAGAAGAAAGAAGAAGAAGAATAAGAAGAAGAAGAAGACGAAGAAGAAGAAGATAGAATAAGAAGGAAGAAGAAGAAGAAGAAAGAAGAATAAGAAGAAGAAGACTAAGAATAAGAATAAGAAGAAGAAGAAGTAATAATAAGAATAATAATAATAAGAATAATAGAATAATAATAATAATCAATAAAAGAATAATACAGAATAAGAATAATAATAATAAGAAGAATAATAATAATAATAATAAGAAGAATAAGAATAATAATAATAATAATAAGAATAAGAATAATAATAATAATAATAATAATCATAAGAATAAGATGAATAATAATAATAATAATAATAATAATAATAAGAATAATAATAATAATAAGAATAAGAATAAGACTAATAATACTAATAATAAGAATAAGAATAATAATCAGAATAATAATAAGACGAATAATAATAATAATAAGACTTAATAATAAGAATATAATAATATAATAATAAGAATAATAATAAGACTAATAATAATAATATAATATAATAATAATAAAATAATATAATAATAAATAATAATAATAATACTAATAATAATAATAATAATAATAATCATAATAATAATAATAAGAATATACTAATAATAATAATAATAATAATAATAATAATACTAATAATATAATAATAATATAATAATAATAATAATAATAATAATAATAATAATAATAATACTAATAATAATAATAATATAATGCAACAGCAATAATAATAATGAAAAAATCCGGAGGCCGCAAAGTGTAATATATTCAGTTAATGGAGCTGAATTGCTTAACTAAAAAAGTTAAATGTTTTAAGGTATTTGAGATGCTTTTGGATGCAAATGGATATCTGAGCTTCCAGGCGCAATCACTCTAGACTGATTATGTCGAGCTGCAATGTTATTAACGACTACTCGGAAAGAGAAACTGAACGTGAGTCCAAATTAATGAAAAATTAATGAGATGACTATTAAATATAAACTTAAATTTTTACCACGTTATAATAATAATAACTACAACAATAATAATAACAATAACGATTATAATAATAATAATAACAATATAATAATAATAATAATAATAATAATAATAAATAATAATAATAATAATAATAATCATAATAATAATAATAATAATAATATAATAATATAATAATACTCATCCTAATAAATAATAACAACCTAATAACAATAACAATAACCTAAAATAATATCTAAAATAATAATAAATAATAATAATAATAATAATAATAATAATAATAATAATAAATAATAATAATCTATAATAATATAATAATAATTAATAATAATATAATAATAATAATCATCCTCATAATAATAGCCCTAAAAAAACACAACAACAATAACAACGATAACGAACAACAAGGTCCCCATAAGTTTTCAACGTTATCAGCATTGGATAAGGAATTGTAAAAAATCATCACAACACACGAACAACAACAACAGCAAACAAGATTAGAGATTTAAAAGTGATTCTAAAAACAGAAACAATCAATCACAAAGCAATTTAAAGAGAAATGCATTGAAATAAAAGAAGTCCTCACATCCATTGAACTATGGTCGACGTCGTTAACAGTGTTGGCTGTGTGTCGAAACTTTTGATTAATAAGCTGAGCAATGAAATTGCAGCTGTGAAATGGCGTTTGTCAAAAATTCAGACCAAGCATGGTACTGCAAGTAAAAAAATGAAAAATTATTGAATAATGTGTCAAGAGTATTTGAAATAAAAATGTATTTGACTTAATTAACAAGTAGGTTTGTGCTTTTTCTCAACTAATTTAAAATTAAGAAATTTCACATATGTGTGTAAGTTTTATTTCTGTTGGGTTTCCCTGCTAAACATCCTGTTTATTTCATTTGCAAGTTGGATAAATCAGCCACAAACCAAAGAATTCCAAACAAATGATAATAAACCAAATGATAATATACTTTTTTTAAACAAGAGTTATATTTTCTGTTAAGAAGCCTCTTAAAATACAACCTCAAATCTCTGAAAATATCCTCAGCAGTATGATCTTCTTAAGAACGTGAATGTCGACATTTAAAGGTCAGAAGAAAGTGAAAATGTCAACAAACAACATCCAGATTATAAATATTCAAATGCTAATCGTCTTAAAAATAACTGTAGATATTATTGTTGATAATGTTAACATTATATAATGATTGTGCTTAAAAATATAAACTTAACTGAAACAACTCAAATTAAAAAAACCTTTTATTTCAACTCAAATAAAGTCAAAGATCAGCTTAAAGGACATTGAGAACATAATTTTCAAATGCACATCAAACTTTTTGATTCTTGATGACTCAGAAAATTTTGAAATTGTTCAAAAACTTTCAAAATTGATCTCAAATATACTCACATTTTCCAAAATGAATCATAAAGGATTGATTTCAAATGACTGGTAAGTGAATTCACAATGGATATTAAGATGTAAAATCAATTTGTCTCACCTCAAATAGAAATTGTTGATCCGCGTGCGATCACATTACCGTTTCTGTATTAATAATCCAAACTAACATTTAATGATCAAGATTATTAATAATTCAGTGGTGTCATTTAAGAATAATTTTACGATTAATTCAAAACATCTGGCGCCCATATGTTATCCTGCAAATATTACAATGTAATCATTGCTAAGTGCTGATGCATTATGCAAACAACTTGGAAATCATTAGCTAAAATATAGACAAACTGTCCAAAAATCCAATCCTATAAAGTTTATGTCCCAATTGCAATTCAATATCACAATGTATTTTAATTAATATAATGATTATTTAATAAAAATTCTCATCAAATCAAATATAAGTGAAAAGGATATTTTAAACGTACACCAACGCAGAAATACGACGACGAATCTCCCCACAAACACCGAAATTCGAGCAGCAAAATCTTATCACGATGTTGAACGACAATTAAAGACAGCATAGAATGCGCACAAACTAATCTAAATATTTAAGTGTAAATTTTTAAGTTTACATGTTACGTAAATATCGAAATTCTAAAGATTTTATTTTTATAAGTCTGCCAAGAGAGACTGGAAGCTATCGGAAACGTCTGATTTGACATGGAAAAGACTTTTTCCCGCGAAGAACAAATTGTTCCTTTTAAATACAATATACCGATTTTTTTAAATATTAATTTTATAACATTTTTGTAGTAAATTTGATTTATGTATTTTTATTCTATCATTTTTTGCATAGAATTTGCTGATTCGTCGCGGGGGATTTCTCATTATCTAAGGTAATCGATTGAGGATTTTTTTTAAATTTTGTTATCGTCATGGAAAGATGGAATATATCAATGTTATTCGCATGATTTAATATCACCTTCACCTAATCATTAACATAACTCGGTAGATTAGGTAGAAGTATTTAAACTAAGAATATAAAAATTTGGATATTGAATAAAAAAAAAAGTAGGAGTGGTTTATTAGTCTCCTTAAACCACTATAAATAAATGTTATGTTATGTCATGTTATAACTGATCACAATTCATTAGGATGATTATTAAGCCTTTAAATTTTGTCTCTCACTTTTGCTACAAATACAAATCCTGGTGTTATCATCGATTACAACAGTAGCGATGGCAATGATGTTGACGATGACGATGACGATGACGATGACTTAAGAGTGAAAACTCGACCACATGCTCACAATTGTCTGGAGCCTCTAGATCTCTCACAAGGTCACAAATCGCTTTATTTCTCCTTGATTCAATTCTGTCATTTCCTGTGAAATAGCTCTGTTTCTTCTGTCAGCTTTTGAAAATATACTCAAAAATCTTTTCACTCTTTGAAATTGTGACGTCACGTCTACAAAGAGCGGTTGCACCAACCTCAATTATTTCTAGACTTTCTGCCATGTCTTTCACAACTGCAACCTCATCCTCTGTCAAGCATTTTGATCCTATATTGAGCTCTATTAATGGGTGTCCTGGCTTCCAAGAATCGTTTGAGCATCTTAAGCAATAAGTTCCATCTAGTTTTGATGTCCAAGAGCAGAGAAAGTGTTTTCCCAATTCCTTTTCACAGTTCTTTTGCAAGCAGTCATTTCTCAGGGGCTCTTTTTGAACAGCTTGACAATTGCTCTGACTTTTGAAATAGTATCACTCACTATGTCAACAAAATCCGCATTGTAATCATCTGGCAATATTACTTATAATTTTCAAGTCATCCAAAAATTACTTAAGTAAATAATAAGTATAAAATTTGCTTAAGTACTTAAGTACTTACTTACTTGAACCCAGCTCTAGATGTGGTAAGTTTTGCATTTGGCGGTTATTTTTGTTTTTTGTTTTGAAATAACAACAAATTATCAAGAATTGTAGATATTATTTAACTATATGAATAAATAATAACTTAGGTATTCTAAAATATGTTGCTAGCGTTTTCAAATAATGCATAATAATGACATTAATAACAATAATAATAATTATAGTTAATGATAAGTTATAGAAAGGTTGGGAATTCAACTCCTAACGATGCCGCGCCAAAGCGAGTCTTACTCGATCAAACCGAAGATTACTTACAAATTTTAATAATGCAATAGAATGAATTTTCAATACTAAGTAAGACGATTTCTGTTATTATTAATTATTAATTATTTATTGTTGTTGTTGTTGTCGTCGTTGTTATTATTAAATGATTACTGATATGTATTTTATTTAATCAAGCCAAACTTATTCTAACCCAACCCAACCTACTCTTACCTTAATCCTGACAACTTTGTTAACCTGAGCTTTTAATCTCCGTGCATGTTCAACCAAACCCCTCAGGCAATTGTCAGGCATTCCCTCACTCAGCCTGCATCGTTCTCTCATCAGATTCTTTCTCTCCCATCAGCATCTCTTTTGCTCTTAGCTTTTTCACATTTGCCACATTTCACAGAAGAGTTCGGAAGTAGGTGATTCTCTGAGAATCGAAGTCGGTCACTGGGAACAAGTTATTATTGTCGTTGTTGCTGTTGAAGTTGTTGTCGTTGAGTTCTTTGAGCGGTTTATTTGTGCCGCTTCTACTGGCATTTCCTGCTTCTTGAATAACATTCGTCTTTTAAGGTGCGTTTGAAAATCAGTTTCAAATTGTTCAATTTCAAATATCAATCAATTAGAGTGTCGTTGCTATTGTTGCACGACCAAATGATATTAGCGATGCATTAATAAAAAGTATTACAACAATCACAACTATATCCTAAATTATTAATATTGTTTTAACTATGCTTGTTATTATTGTTAAAATTGATATTTTATATTGGTACGTTAGCTTATTATTTAGTTATTTTAATATAGAATTATTAATATTACCATATAATTTTAATGTAGAATTATTAATATTATAAACAAGAAACTGGCGGTGGCAATGGAATTTCTTTGCAGAAACGTCTTTGTTCGGTTTAAGTTCTTCTGTTCAGTTTATTTATTCTATTTTGCATCTGGATTCTTTTACCTAAAAATATCTTTTCAGATTTTAAATATTTCTATTACATCAATTTTAAAATGATTTTGAATTAAATAAAATTTAATTAATTCGACTAAAAATTTTCTTTGAAAACGGATAAAGAATTTTTTTATCAAAGCATGCTTTTTTTTCTTAAATTCCAAATCTAAGCCTAAGTCCGATAATCTTATTAATTTAACAATAATCTTAATCATTATCGTCGTCGTCATCATCATCATCATCATTTCATACTCCAAAATATTTTGGAAATCCATCAGCAACAACTCCAATACTTGATCTGTTACACTCATTTAGAATATCTTCTTTGTCTCATCATCATAACCATCACAGTCTGTCGATGTAGGGCAGAAATGATGATAAAAAGAGAGATGATTAAATGATGCTTATTGAATAAGAAGGAGACACAAAATTAAAACTTTTGAAATTTATCTTAAAATTGAAGATGAATGGAAAATAAATCAAGAGAATTTCTTAAATTACACTTTAAAATCTTTATTCAAATTTACGACGAACATATCTTACACATCATTTAATAACTAAGACAATAAATCCTGTTCAATAAAAAAAAATTTATAATACTTGAGGCATTGGTTCTAGAAACATATTAAAAGTTGGAATAGCTGTTTAGTAAGCATTTTTAAAATTAATTGTTGGAAGTGCAAATCAATCTATTTATTTGTTTCCAAAATCTATCTCAAGGGTCTGTAACGTGTCCAATTCAATGAACTTTTCACTAAAACAGGAAAGCAAAGACACGCACAAACTGAGATAATTGAAATGAAATTGCAGAACAAATCATGAAATGAAATTGCAGAACAAGTCATGAAATGAAATTGCAGAGTAAGTCATGAAATGAAATTGCAGAGTAAGTCATGAAATGAAATTCATTGAGATTCAGTCAATTAAGAACCAGAGATGTAACCAGGCGCAACTAAACATTTTTAAACGTGAAAAAGTACCGAACGATGTTACCCCTTTGGGAACATTTTGCAGATTTGTACAGCACAATTAATCAAAGAGAATTTCCTAACATCGATTTTGCACATGTATAATCTCAGCCTGAAGGTATGGCCAAGAGTCTTGTGAAAATGAAAAAATGTAATAAAATTCGAAAGAAATAAATACATGAATAATTTTAAACACATGAAACAAAAATGCATCTAAAATGCTTAATATTGTAACATTCTGAAATCTAAAACGTTTTGCGATTTCATTTTACAATGGGACGCCATTATGCGGCCTTCCTTTGTCTGAGTCTGAAAAGCTCAATTCGTTTCAAAACTGCTTCCATTTAAGTTTTATTGTTCTTAATTATTATTTAAAGTAAATAAAATATTCAGCAAAGTTCATTGAAAGTTTACAAGGTCTAATAATAGTTTGTACATTTACAGTCACTAAATATGATTCGAGACCACACAAAATGTTATGCGAATAAATGAATATTTAAAATTTCAATAAAAGGCTAAATGTAATTATTACAAGTATTTAAACCAAATCCTTAAGAAGGGGCCGTCAAAAATTGTAATCTGAATTCACAATTTGCTAGAATAAATTAGATTCTGTTTTTTATTCTTTGTTTTCATAATTGCTTACAAATATTCTTTGTTTTCATAGTTGCTTACAAATTTGCGTCACTGATTGTTCTTTAAAAATTGTTGAAAATATTAAATTAAATAAATTCCAGGAAAACCTCAACGATATTTACTACTGTAATTATTTTAATAATATTTTTGTTATTATTTATTACTTATTACCATCGGTTACGTGTTTGATTCGTTGCACAAGAATCATCTCTTCATTAAATAATTAATTTTTATTTAATTGTTTGTTAATTTATTAAATTACTAGGTTTAACCTGAATTATTTTTAATTTTAAGAGAGGGTTGGAGTTAAATAAAATACGGATATTATTAAAATCATAATCGTCATCATCATCATCATTATCATATTTAAAAGAAAAGCTGTTTCTTAGAGTTGAAAATAATGATCCTTTAGAATAATTCTTTGTCATCAATAATTAATCGATTATTTTAACAAAAATATAATTTGTTGTATAAAATTATGTTAAAAGTACCTGTTATCGTTGGCAATAAAATATTTGTATATTTGGTTTTTTGGACCCTTGTATGAGTTGTAGTTGATCAGATTATACCAGTTATACCATTCCTCCAGGGCATCCTAAATTACTCCATACATGCTGATTTGCACAATTGCACTTCTTAATTATAATATTAATATGATATTGTAAGTCAAGCATTTATGAAATGGTTGTGTTTTGCGGAGTTTTGTTAGCATCATATGTTTATGTACTGTTGTAATGTCAATAAAATGTATGACAGAATATTTATTAAGCTTACTAACATAACATGTCATTAATTATTAAATATTAAATTAATTATAATTTACCATTATATTAATAATAATAATAATGATAAAAAACATAATGAATATAATAATAATAATAATAATAATAATAATAATAATAATAATAATAATAATAATAATAATAATAATAATAATAATAATAATAATAATAATAATAATAATAATAATAATAATAATAATGATAATGATAATGATAATAATAATAATAATAATAATAATAATAATAATAATAATAATAATATATAATAATAATAATAATAATAATAATAATAATAATAATAATAATAATAATAATAATAATAATAATAATAATAATAATAATAATAATATAATTATGTAGCTGTGGATCTGCAGCTATTTCAGAATCTAATCAAAGCTGCATCAATTATCGTATCACCTCATTTTGTAGGCCGAAGAGTCTGAATTTGATGTGAAACAAGTCCCCCATAATCATGGCAGTAGTAATTGTTCTTAAATAATTGCTTTTTATTAATGGTATTATTACATTATATATGGTTATTGCTACCTTTACTTTTATTATTAGTATTATCGTTGTTGTGTTCATAAATAATGATAGAAAAAAGTAACAACTTATCTTTTCTTTAAGCGTAATCGACGAAAGTAATTATTTATTCATTTGTGAATAATTTATTTAGTGTAATAAAGTTACAAATATCTTGTTATGTCAACATGGAGACGTTTGACGTCAGGATAATTAGTAATTATTAATTACTCTAAACATTGCTTGCTTTTGTAATGCTAACAAAAACTAGGATGCTCGTACAGGAGATCCTCAATATCCAAAAAATGAAAGGCGCATTAATGGTAATTTGTCCATTGTTACAGCAATATTACTGATTGTTACTTTGATTAAGGTCAAATTAAATATTATTATTAATATTTATTCTTATTATCACTTCTGAAATAATGTAACAGATAATTTGTATTATTGAATCAGATAATGACTTAATAATCAGACCCGATCCATCCATTTATCCTTGAGGTAAATCTCCTCAATAACTTTTATTTTTTTATGTTCTTATTTTGAATCAATGCTGGATGTCTGACTGGATCATGAGGCTTTCTTGGATTAAACATTTCTTTGTTATTTATTATGTATTTTTTGGTATATTTTTATTCATGGCTTAAAGGAATATGTTTAGTATGCAAACGGTGATTTAGATATTATCATTCTATTCAGTCTATTATAAATGTTAGTAAAAATATTATTAAAGTATTGAACAATAAACTATTTATTTATTTATTTATCAGCCGTTTAATCTCAAATCAATACCCTTGGGTGAAATATTCACGGTCCAATATTAGGAACCAAAAATGCACATTGAAGCGACATCCTTGAATGACCAACGAGGCGAACCAAACGCAAAAAAAGGAATGCGTTGTCTGGAGAAGGAATGGAAAAAAAATTATCCAGATTATCTGAATATCTCAATGGAGGACTTTGAAATGAGCTGATTTTATGCCTCAAAAAGTATTTAACTAATTGGTGCAGTCAAATTGAAAAAAAATCTAGCAGTTTAAAAAGATCACCTCTGAGTAAATTTACAGACAAGTGTCGTCATTGTTGAGTCAGTAAATCTACACTTTTATCACCAGCAGCCGGTGGCTTCTTCGATTCGAAAAAAAAAAACAGAAAAAAATTTTCAGAATAAAAAACTCAACTTAATTATGGGCACAATTCTTGATGGACTGAAAAGGTAAGTTTATTTATGTTTAATGTTTTCTTGTGAAAAAAAGGTACAACAAAGTGTTTCTGAGAATTCAAGGAATTCATTTGAACTCCATTTTACTTCATAAGATCCCCAAACTCCCCAAAAAATGTACGTTTGAAGGCAGTTGCTGTTTATTCTTTGTTTATCTTCTGTTTACTGCAATGCAATTGACTATGCAAACATGACTTACTTAAGAGATGTTCTTTTTTTTTTTGCTTGAGTCGAAAAAAACATTAAAAATTAGTTTGCTAAATTGTGGATTTGGCAACAGATGAGCCCTAAAAGTAAGACATTGTGTGGTTTAGATTAAAGAAGCTTTAGAGATAAAATGAAGTAATTTTTGTTTTAATCTTTAATCGAATCGCCTTTCTCTGAGCGTTTTGCAGGACGTTGGACAGGATGATGACGACTCTCAAGAGCTCACATGCCAACATTGTTTACTTTTGGCTGCTTTTGATGTTAAGCGCTTAATTTCCAGCCACATCATTTCCAGCATTGGTCCACATCAATTCTTCGTCCTCTTATATTATTACTATTTTTATTTTACACATTCCCATACTCTTTTCAAAAACCTGTTTAATTCTTGTTTATCTTTAACGATGCTTGAGCGAATAAGAAAAAGTACAATTCGTTTGAAGATGTCTAAAAGTTTACAGTGTCTACAGTGCAAGAACAACTCCCACGCTGTAGAATTCCAAGCTTATCCCACCCTAAATTCTGACATTTTTTTAAAAAGTAAAAATATTATGAATTCAAAAGTGCACTTCAATTTTTTATTATATTTTTTTAACATAAAAGTTTAATAAGAACATAAGAAACAAAAGCACAACAAAAATTGTTTATGCTTTGCTCCACACAGTAAGCATGTAAAACTTTCAACTACTTGCAAATGGAGTTTTTTTTGCAAGGCATGGTCTAAATGCAGCAGGTTAGGTTTATATTCGAAAAAGATTGATTGGAATCATTGCTGTGTTCGCCCGACCGAAGAATCTAAAAGAGACTTCATTGTGGAATCGAATGATTTCTTGATGTTGGTTCAAAGTTCATATTTGGTCGTGCTGAAGTTGTGAATTAATAATTATGTTGATTATAATAATTAATATAATCATAATTATAATCATTATTTAATGTAATATATAAAATATTATTAATATAATATTTGTTAGTTACGCAATTTTCTAATTTGGAATGATGTTATACTGTACTAAACTAGACCAATTTTATAATTACGTAAACGGTGTTAACATATAAACCCGCATAAGGGTTCTTAACCTCTGAACCGCACATTCAAGGTCGCGACTTACATAAGGCGTTCTTAAGTGACTTGTTTATTTTAACCTTTTAACCTGGGCGTCACCATTTTCCAACCTTACGACATTTGTTGAGGCAAATTACACCTCGTCAAGTATAAGAGGGAACACTTAATGAATCCCTCAATTAATGATTGGATCGTTTGCGCGATTCTAGGGTTGGACCCAATTACTCAGTAGGGCACTTTAATTGCAGAGAGAAAAGTAATTTTTTTAGGAAATAATTTTGTAATTTCATGTGCATTCCAATTCCTGAATAAGATATCTTGAATAATTTTGAATCGCGGTTTAAATGGCTCGATACTAATTTTGTACTTTTTTAATGATTTTGGTAAACTGTTACAAAATTGATTTAACATAACCCAGATGAAATGCAACTGAAAATGCATATTAATTTATTCGATTAACTGAATAATTTTAAATACTTTTGATACATTTATTGAGGTTGTTTCCAAATAAATGTTCTTCAAATCGATTGCAAATTGTGGATGATGATGAATATTAAGCAACCAAGGTCAACTAAACTGTAGAATTGACGTGTTTTGACAATTTTATTCGCTTTGAACAAAAGGATTTCATTGTAAAATAAATTTTAATCAATTTAAATAATTTCGTACAAATAATTAACTATTTCATAGTCGTTATTATTGTTACTATGTCAACAGGGTTAATGGTGAGCCAACTTATTTTTTTTTTTTTGAGTCGAATATTTTTTCCAAGTCTTAAATGTCGATCATTGATCTATAAACACTTCCCATCTGTAACTAATTTTATAATAACAATACTAATAAAAATAATATTAAATATAATAATAAATAAAATAAATACAATAATAAATATTATATTATTATACTATGAATCAATTATTAATTAATCACATACACTGATATTATATAATATATAAATAATAATTATAATTATAATCATCTAACATGAATATATTATAACTATTATTATTATTATTATTAATTTATGGATAATCTATGAATAGCGTGACATTCAAACAATTATGGGAATTTATTGAGACGCAATTAAGAAATGATTATGAACAGTTATGGATGCATGTAAATGTTTGACGCTCATTAAAAGACAATCAAGAAAAACATTCACTATAAATGTAGGTGGAGTAATTGCAAGTTCACATTTACCATTAATATTAATATTAATATTACCTCGTCATCATCGTCACCATCATCATCCTCACCGTCATCGTCGTCGTCGTCGCCACCGCCACCATCATCATCATTATCATCATCAGTGAAACTCACAAGGCTGAGTTACGAAGCGACGAAAACTCATTCAAAATCTCGCAAATCTCTCGTCAAATGTTTCAAATGTTCTCGATTTTTGGGAGGAAAACTTTTTTTTTTCGTTTGTAAAACAAGCGGCACTGAATGGGTTTCTTAGAAGGTGATTCGAAAATTGTTGTTGTTGATGATGATGATGATGATTATGACAACGACACATGATGATAATGATGATGATTTTGCTTGTTATGGTGACGATGACAGGGAAACTGACATGTCGAGAGATCTTGACCCTTTCATCATAGCGTGTGGCCAAACTCAAGCACCCAATGAATCAAGGGGCGTTTTCCTTGAAGCCGCCGCGACCTTCCCACGGTATGGGTGGTCGCAATTTAAGGATTTGCAACTGTTATGCACATCATCATCATCATCACCATCATCATCATCATCATCACCATCATCATCATCACCATCACCATCACCATCATCATCATCATCAGCAAGGTTACCTGCCTCTAATAAATGTTTTTCAGGGCTCTTATTTCACTGTGAGAAATTTCCCAAAATCAGAGGTGCTTTGAGGTACTTGAATGTAATTGTCGTTATCATTATCAATAACATTCTGGAGAGGATCCAGGGATTAATTGGATGCCTCGAAGTCGGTGAAGAAAGAGGAGGAGGAGGATGACGATGACGATGATGATGACGATGACGACGACGACGACGATGATGATGATAATAATAATGACGATGATGGTGTTGATGACTATGGCGATTACGATAATGATGACAATAACTGTACTTTATTTTGCTTCTGAGTGAATTTGAGATTGAAAATATTGTTCGAGTCTCTTTTTTGTACCATTTACATATGTACTGTTTTTTGTCAACTTTTGCTCGCTTGAAATTGATTTTTTGGATGGTGGGTAACCTGGTAGTTACCATTTTTGTTGTTTTCTGACAATAAAATAGTGATAGCAGCAGTGGCGCAACTAGGGGGGGGCAGGGGGGGGCGCAAGCCCCCCCCAGGCCTAATAGGAGAGACCCTGCAATTTTTCCAAATCTGATGAGTTTTTTTTTGGGGGGGGGGGGGTAAGGGGATTTAACCTGTTTGAAACTTTGAGACAGAAGATAGTCAAACTCATTAATAAATTATTAAAGATACAAAATAAGACTGTAGACAGAAGATAGTCAAACTCATAATAATAATAATCTGTTGTATTTTTAATTCTTTATTAATTATAATTGGTAGTTTTGATTTAAACAGTTTCAAAAATTTTTCGACTGCGTCGGGCTTTCGTCCCTTTTCTAAACTTGAGCCCCCCCCCCCCCAGGATTTTTCGCTGGTTATCTGATGATCAGATAATGTCGTTTTGACATTGCCTTGGCTGCTCTTGATGCTTTGCAGAATGGCACAATGACTCCCGAACTTTCGGAATTCTGCAACATTCATGGAAAAGACGCTGAAACTGTGCAAAGACAGCTCCAATTCACATCGACAAGTTTACGTGCTGATCAGTCTGATCCCAATGCATGTATCGAACTGCAAGATCTTTTCTGTACCACAAGCATTCAGCCCGAGTTGCATATGCTCGATGTTGCTCTTATTCAGACATTTACGTCATCAGATGCAGAAAGGGCATTTTCTAAACTTCGCCTTATTAAAAGTCATCTCGGGACGACTATGTCTGCCTGTCGTTTGCAAAGTTTATTGAGAATACCTGTGAACAAAACAACTACTGCACTTCTTCCAGTAAATAAAATGGTGAACAGATTTTCACAGACTGATCGAAAAATTATTTTGTAACTGCAAACACATCAAAATGTAATTTAGACTACAACATTTCAAAATTGTTTTAAACTGTTTAGGATCTTAATTTTATACATAATTTAGATTAGGTGAAATGTTTAGGATATCAATCATATCATATTACAATTTTAAACATATCATAAACTTTTTTTTTTCAGTTGCTTTAACTGGCTTGAAACTTTGAAACAGAAGATAGTCAAGCTCATTAATAAATTATTAAAGATACAAAAAAGACTGCAGACTTATAAATAAAAACTTATAATAATAATCTGTTCTATCTTTAATTCTTTATTAATTAAAATTAGTAGTATTGATTTGAACAGTTTCAAAAATTTTTCGACTGCGTCGGGCTTTTCTAAACTTGAGCCCCCCCCAGCATTTTTCGCTGGTTGCGCCCCTGGATAGCAGTAATATTAATACATTCTGAGAATTTTCACTTACTGGTTCATTAATCAATCTTTTAAAAAAATGTTTTGATTTTCTTTGTTTTTACGAAAGCAAAAGTTGTGAGACAAAAACAATAATAATTATAATAATAATATTTATAATTGTATTTATTATCTCCCGATTCTCATTTTATTGCCAGAACGGGATTTGGAAAAACGAACTTTTTGGACTAAAAGTTGAAATGTTCCTTTGAAGTCGTTTGAAGACGTTTCCTTGCTTTGTTTCTTTTTGCAGTTTTTATTGGTTCTTTCGCTACAAAGCAGAAGATAATTTTGAGTCAGTAATTTAAATGTCTTTGTTATTTAGGTAAAACTGCAGATGATATAATTTATTATGCTACAATAACATCTATTTTAATTAATACATGATTTAAATTATTTGTTCAATTTACATTTAATATTACAACAAACATAAATTTAATATTTGCTAACATAAATTCAATATTTGCTAACATAAATTCAATATTTGCTAACATAAATTCAATATTTGCAAACATAAATTTAATATTAACGAGATTAATAATCACTATTCGACATGTTAGCTGTAAGAGACAAATTATATTGGACCCTGTTCAAACCTGATTCCATAAAATAAAGTGCTAGTTCACCAACTAGTAATAAAGTTCACCAACTTAACCATGTCTTAATGTTAATCAATTACCGTAATTTAAAAAATATATAATTTTAATAAACATCTAGGGAATGTTTATCTTCATTATTTCTTCGTTGATACTGCATTTAAAAAAAAATGCTTTCAATAGGAATTTGTTTTTAATATCCGAGCGTTTTATTTTCATGGATTTGCAAATTGTCCACTATTTATGAATCATGTTAAACCACGAACGCCGCAAGTGAAAATATGAAAATGTGAAAATGTTGCATTTTTACTTGAACTGAACTTTCCAAGAAGCAAAGCCCTTTGTTCGCATCTTCAGCTGAAGTTAAGACATTCCAGGTATTCAGTTGATCCTTGTCTGGCAACCTTGCTTTGTGGAATTCCACGATGCATTATGCGTCCACATGCACCATTACCAAACTCGTTCCAAGGCAGGTGTGAATTCATTAAGCTGAAAATTATTGTTTCACTTAAAAATCTTCTCAGAAATTTCAGATTAATGAAAATATATTGTTCGTAAATAGCACTAATATAATAGTTGCCACGACTGATGATGTGGTTGTTATTAATAAATCTTACTGATTAATGTCGTTACCATTAGTACTACTAATAATAAAATAATAAAATAATATTAACACCCGACAATTTAGTGCTAATAGCCAACATCAAAATTAGTTCATCTTCAGCAGTGCAAAACAAAATACGAGAGAATTCTGCTTTATGGCTTATCAACTCGACCGTGAAAGACGATAAATGCAAATTTATCTGAGCGAAGATAAAGCGAACAAATATCTACTTTAAATTCTGATATCGAAATTCCATCGTAAGATTCCATTCTGGCTTTGGTTCAGAAAGCAGAAGATAATTTTGAATCAGTAATTTACATTTCTTTATTATTTAGGTCAAGCAATAGATGGTATACTTTATTTTCTTATAATAACATATATTCTAATCAATACATAATTTAAATTACAACATCAATTCATATCACAAATGTTATTATTGATAATACGTGATTGTTATTCGTTCACTTTAATATCATTATATTTCTAGATGATTAATGTTTTCAGAAGCTGCCTTTACCAAAATATTTACACACGCTAAAAAGTAATTGTGACGTGGCAATAAAAAAAAGTGAATTTTTCTACGGAGTAATAAGTCATCCTGACAGCCAATGTGCCATTGTGATTTACCACTACAGCGGGCATTGGGTTGAACGATCGACCAGATTAAGCGCTACATGATGGCTCTAAAATACACTCCACTCCACTCATCTCATCGAGTTTTTTTTTATTTGTTTTGTGAAGCTGAAAAAGTTATGGACAAGAATTGTACATTATAATTTTATTTCTTAGACATTTACTGACTTTCAAACCGAGCGATAATACCCAAGAAAAACCTTTCAGCATTTTTCTTAACTTTTTTTTCAATACATTCTTCACTAGTATTTTAAGGATTTTATTGCAGAATGCTTCGGAATCTAACAAAAAGCGTGATTGAGAGCAATACAAACATTCTTTGTTCTGGTCTTGATGCTGAAGAGAAAAACATCGGAGAAATGGATAAATTAGGGAGCATTTAGAAGTATATCACCTTGTTTGACAACTTGTTTGATTAGTCCTTGAGAGGGAGATACGTGAAGGTTTGGTACGATGAGTCAAAATGATTGGGTGATCTGCTTTCCTTGAGGATAATAGATTGCCTGGAAAGAATGTGGAAAAATTCAAGGCTTCAATAGAAAATTTAGAATCTCAAGTCATGGATATTTGAAACTTTTTAATGGTTTTAATTTGTATTTGACCGATTTTTTTGTTGTCTTATTTTGTATCCGGATAAGATGTGAAGGCACTTCTTAATCGATCCACCATTTATATAGCGCCGGTATATTTTCATATTTTTTGAAAAATATTTTTGAATCTGCAATCAATGAATCATGTTAAGTACCACATCCTTAACTTATTAAAGTAATTTTTCCATTCCAAAGATTCCTGAAGATTAAAAAAAAAACTTAACAACGCAAAGAGGAATTGTAGACCAAAAAAAACGAGAAAGATTTGGTGTGAGTAGGTTCAGTGTCTGATTAAGTCTCTCTTACCTGAACACCTTGATTAAGCTTCCACCTTCTGGTGCAATTGGGTAAGTAGTCCAGAATAAAAAGACAAATTGATTTTGCTTAATCTAAATTAAATTATAACTGAATCAACATTCATTGATGTGTGAGAAGTTCTTTTATTTAAACATATTTTTCGACTTTTTGTTTCGTCAACAATAATTAATTTTCATTAAAAAAATAGCGTTATTAAAAGGTGACAACATCATTATTATATTAGCATCATTATTACATTAACATCACTGTAATATTAGGGTATCGATAGGGTTACGTTAAGATCACTAACTATTTTCAAAATGCCCTTCCGCCATGATAAGCTGAGTTAATAAAATGAAATAAATGCTTTCTTATGTTATGTTTCACATTAAGGTACAGAAAGTACGACCCCAGGATAAGTTCATTTTCTTTTGCAGAGTTTAAAAAGCGGTCAAAAACATTTGAAATGTTTGTTTGGAAACCTTTGAAACTATTTTTTAATCTTCTCTTTGCTTTTTCTAGCGAAGATTAGCAAACAGCGTTAAAACCAAAGGTCTTTGTCGATTGAAGGGATTTTTTTTTTGCAGAAGAAAAAAGGTGTTTTGATGATGCTTTAAAAATTGCTTAGGCTGAAGTGTTTTAATAAAATTTAACTAATTAAATTAAAGGTTACGTTAAAACATACATTGCTTGTATTTGGTGTTAAAATAAATCGAATTCATTGTGAGTTATGTAAATTTCATAATTCAAAATAAACATTTAAATCTGTTTCAATTTCAGACCAGTAAACCATGTCTCTTTTCGACGCGCTGACGTCAGTTTCGCCCTTGATGTCGACACTGATGCCAAAATACCAGGAACAAACCTTCACGGAATACAAAGTTGCACGGATCATCGCTATCTATGGCCTGCCACTCCTCATATTAGCCGGAACTGTGAGCAACGTAATCAGCCTCCTGATTCTGAGGTGCAAATCGTTTCGGTCAAGTTCTGTCTCCTTCAGTCTAAGCGTTCTATCTGGAGTCAATCTTGGAATTCTCTACGTGGCAGTCTTGAGATTTTGGGTGCTGGAGCTAACCGATAGAAATGTAGATTTAAGAGTCACTTCGTTCGGATGCAAAGTTCAAGTGATGATGACTTACCTCCTCTGCCACATGTCATCTTGGACACTCGTTCTCATCGTCATGGAGAGGACGTTAATCGTCTGCTTTCCACTGGCCGCCAAACCTTATTGCTCCAAGAAGAACACCATCATCGTCTGGTGCGTAACGACTGGAGTGTTGATTCTCGTCAACTGCCACTTCCTCTGGACATTCGGATACATTCCCGACCCGTTAAAATTCTCTTACTCTGAAATCAACGAACCTGTTACCCACTTTCCGAAAATTTTCAGAGTATTCAAACTTTATTTTTAAGTTTGAAATGCACTTTATTAATTTACTACATTAATTGTATCGTATAAGTCTAGAATGGAATTTAATTTAACAATATAGTTTCTAGATTAATTTATCACTTATATAAAATATTTAATTCATTACAAAAATGCATTTCTTCAGATGGATTTGGAAAACATCACAACACCATCGGCAATGACCATGACTCAAATGGAAGCCAAACATAATCACACGGAAAAGGAATATCAAAGGATCTGCTACGCCCACGAAGAATACTTTCACTTCTACCACAATATCTGGCCCTGGATAGATGGAATAATGATATCCATCCTTCCTTTCCTACTCTTACTCTCTGGAAACCTAGCCATCGTCATAACCATATCGAAAGCCGTCAAGTTTAGAAACGAATCCTCATCTAGATTGTCGTCGGGTGTTTACAACAAAACCAACTCCGTTTTCTCTGAAGCTCCCCAAAGTAGCAGTTCTGGAACTCCTGACAGAAACGTCTGCACGATCCTCAGCCTCAAGGGCAACAAGGCTAAGTCCGTGAGCTGCGGTAGCGACAAACGTAGCGCCTCTTCATCGACGTACATGCTGCTTGGAGCAAGTTTTCTCTTCCTTTTCCTAACAACACCGAGTGGCATTTACCTTCTCATTTCTGATTACCTTTTTGATATGGATTCCTCGCCAGGCAGCGTGGCCAAATACAGGCTTGCATTTTACATAACCATCTTCATGTATTACCTCAACAACTCCATCAACTTCTTCATCTATTATCTGACTGGAAGTCGCTTTAGAAAGTCCTTCAAGGAATACTTTACTTCCAGAGACACGTTGGACAGTGAGGGAAGATTGTCAGAAGGAGGTACGAAGGTTACAAAATTAAGTAGAACTGTAGAATGAAGGGAGGCGGGTAAAATGCTTATTACCAGGATATTACGTATCATTTAATTTTCATTAACATTTGTTATTAGTGAAGCATTACTAAAACAAAACAAAACATTATTAACCACGTATTTTTAGTTACTAATGCATATCAGTATATCATTAACCCGTCAGTTACTGAAGCCGTTGCTTAAAACATTAAAACATTACTACTTAATGTTGCCAATAGATTCTACATGATTAACCCTGACCATTTTCTTCAGCTTATCTGTCCACCGTTTTGAAGACGAAAATCAAAGCACTAAATTTAGAGTTCAGATCGAAAGTCTAACACACCTAACATCAACTCGGTCCTACTAACAAGATGACATACGCATGTCTACGTGTGCTTCTCGAACTTATAACCAATTGCACAAAATTAATGATGGCGCTGAAGGTGATAACGATGATGATGATGATGATGATGATGATAAATAATATTTTGTTGATGTCAAAATTTTCTGACCAGTTCATAGTTTTCGCCACTGGCTAGCTCGAAAGTGCACCATCAAGTTGTCTGTAACCAAAAAAAAAATTAGTTTAACTATTAGTTAGTAACTTTTTAGTTAACATTTGCCCATCACTGTTTAATCTTTTAAATGTCTGAAATGTTAAATGTTAAATTCGAATGGACACCAATAATATTGATTTTAAAACATCCTGGTTTTCTATAAATTTGCTTTTATAAATAATTTCATTTTTTTGTTCTATTCTTTTTAAATGTTTGTAAATAAAACATAAATGAATGCAAAAACTCGGAGATGTTGTGAAATTTATGTATGTATATATGTCCGTTCTATGCCAAAGCTTGCTTAATTATCGATCTTAATGTCAATAACATGATGTTACATTTCAGTTTTGTCCAATGTAAGCCGTTTGTGTACAAAAAAATGTAGCCGCTTTACATGTTCTTTCACCAATTACTTGTTAAAATCACCGAATAAATAAAATAAAAACTTTTATTTACCTTGTCTTACTATTAAAATTTTTAAAATTAAAAATGCTTAACCACGAGGAGGAATTTAAAGGCTGACAAAGTCAATTAATTCAGATTTTGAAATTTTTTCAGTCTTACAGAGCGAGGGGTTAATTAATAATAAAAAAAAAATAATAATAACGTTATTTTAACTTTCAAATTAATAATCAAAAATTGAAAATGCTAAAAATTATTAAATTAGTCAAATTCTTTTTAAATCAACAGAGAGCGTTTCCATAAAATGTTCTAATACAATCGGTAGAGAATGAGGTAACAATTTAAATTTGCTGCTAATGTTTGATATATAATATTAAATAGATCCAAACTATCATGTTGAGAAATTGGTGCTGATTAACCAAATAAATAAAATAACGTATCAAGTATAAATGAAACCATTTATAATTAATATTCGGTAAAGCATTGCTGCTAATGCAAAAGCATAATTATTGCGTTATCGATATTAACATCCTATTTATTCTTCAAGCCTTAAGATAACCTAGGAATAAACTGAATACATAAAATAACTCGCTGTTATGGAAAAAATTTTATTAGCAAGAATAATCTAGACAGCCTCCTAAGCTTTTGGTGACCATGAATTTACGCGGAAATGACAAAATAATGACAATGTGATCTCACCCAGATTCTTGTTCGAGTATGTCAGAGAGGTTACATCACAGTCATCATCATTTTCTACATCAGCACCATCACTGTCATCGTCGTCTTAATATTGCATCATTTATCGCAATTGCAATCAAGAAAAGAGCTTTTCCTAAGTGACTGACCATACTCATATTTAAAACTTAACATTGCACGTAAACAAGATCTCTAAATGCATTGTTATCATTTTCCATACTTGTTGTTTTATCAATAAAAAATAAACTGCCTTTAATATCTATTACTTTCCTAGATTTACTTTACTTTACTTTCATTTAATAGTTGTAATATCTATTACATTCCCGCTTGCACATTTATTAGTTTTAATATTGTAATATTGGACAGCTAAAAAAAATAAGCTGTTTCTTTATTGTCTCACTATTCTCGCACTGTAAATTTGTGTTTGTTTCAGACAGCAATATTTTTATGTAAGTATTTTCATCATACATTTCCTCCATTATTTAATAAATATATTTTTTTGCACTTACATTGTCCAATATCATTTCTTATATTGTGCTTTCCAATCATCGGAATAAATCTTTGCTATTAATTATATATTTGCTCATTTGAAGTGTTTCATTATATTTTTGCGCGAAATTTATTTTAATAGGAATCCAAACAAATCATATAAAGAAAAGTGAAAGTGAAAGCCATTCGCTGTTAAATGAACTTGTTTTATTTTAACCAAAGATATCGTAACTTTTTGGATATGCAGATGGCTAAAATGCTAGTCATTATCATGGTTTTTCAACAACCCCTATGAGATGTTGCAAAATACAATCTTTCCATTGTGACGTCATCCACTTCTTCTCCTTTCAACACGCTGATGTAATCATCCAACATATATTCATGATACTTCGATACTAACATGAACGGACATTTCTTCGCCAAGGTTTGAAACCACCACGGTAAAACTCCACGTGTCAAGGGATGAGTATATCTTGTCTCAATGAAATCCCTTATCACAGAAAATTTATCACCTCTAAAGAACTGACGATCTAAACCTTCCATGTCGATAACCAGCTTCAGAAGCTTGTTGCACCTCATGAATGAATCATGCAACTTCACCAACACATACATACATTTCAGAAATTCATCATAAATGAGATACTTATCGATTGTAAAATCTTGTTGATCTTTGCAATTAATATTTTCACTTATTTGACCATCTTTATTTGTTATGTAAGGTTCCATATCGTTGCAGTGTTTTCTATCAATTAATTTAATTAATTCATCCGAACATTCTTGTCTGAAATAACTATCACATAATATGGTATAACCGAAACATCCAACATATAATCCGTTATGTTTGTAGTGTCCTTTAAGAAATTCTGTCGCACGTTGTCTTTTCCTCTTCATTTTGGGCAGATGAGAAAAATTCATATAAATGATCAATTATCACAAATTGAAACTTACGTCCATAGAATTTTAAATAAGTTGGACCAAATTTGTTTTTCCGTAATTCGTTTATCAATTTTTTCCCTTCCACATATGACTCGCATTGTTCCAGTTTTTCCAATACAATTGTACTTTGGCGACGTAACCAGGATGCCAATCTTTTTTTATCAGGATCTTTGGGTTCTGGAATGTTCTTCATTTTTTCTAGCCAGATTAATTCCGAGTAGAATGTACTTTCATTCATTGCAGTTGCAATTTGTTTTTTATCAAGTGCCAACTTTAGATATTTTAAAGTTCTCCAAGTATCTTGTGTGACGTCTATATTACAAAATATATTTTAAATATTATCACTTATTTTGTTCGATAAGAATATACTGTCTGGTAAATGTTC
>JAJTWR010000383.1:300000-325000 GCA_021613335.1 Whitmania pigra | reverse complement strand
TTTTAGTATCGAGGGTAGAAAGAATGAGTTTGGACCTGAAAGACAAACAGGGTTTGTTTGATTTTGTAATTACATTTTTTAATTGATTCTTTCGAACCAAATTTCGAGATTATGAACCAGTCTGTCTGGATTCTCTGATGAGGAGCGACAGTAACTTAGATGGAGATTATTAATATCAATATTATTATAATTAGGAGATTATTCTGCTCGTAAATGTTATTGACTTATTGAATGCATTTGCATGTTTCGCAACATTGCTTGCTGTTTATTTATTAACGAGTTATTTGAGTTTAATTAAATAATAAGTTGAGAGTGAGTCAAGCTTTTTCAATTAAACATTAATTATTTATAAAATAATTATGAATTATAAGCAATAAATCGAAACATTAAAATTCAAATTTTACAAGATTACGTTCCCATTTCAAAAGCACCCATTTTGATTGTCCAATTGGACATATAGATATATTTCTACAATCAAAATTAAACTTAAATCTACTTACACTTTTAAAATTAAAATCAATTCTTACGTCTAAATCTAAATCTATGTTTAAAATCTAAATTAATTCTTAAATCAACTCAATCTTTTTCCTCCGACAGGTGGAAAGACATTCGGTAAAATCAAACAGAAACAGAACGACACGTTGGACGAAATAAACCAGGTTTGTTGTTCAAGTGGTTCAATTTCATCCTGGTAGGAATCAAATTATGCTGGTCGTGATTGATATTATTCTAGATGAGATTACGAAGGACCGTTATAAACACATTAATGATTAATTTGAATATTTTAATCGAGGATATCTGATTAATGTATGTACGTTAATTCCTTGTATTGTTTATTTTTGTTATTGTTATTACAATTATTATTGTCAATATCATCATCATTATTATTATTGTTATTATTTTTCAAGTTACTATTATTATTGTTATTATTATTATTATTATTATTATTATTATTATTATTATTATTATTATTATTATTATTATTATTATTATTATTATTATTATTATTATTATTATTACGCAATGTCTTGTTCGCTACAGCTGAGGAGACCTTTTATCGCAACATCTAAAATGCATTTGTTCCACGGTCCGTTGCTCAGTGTTATCTCAACGTACTCAGGAGGATAACATCGGAAAAATTAATAACAGTAACAATAGAAATAATAATAATAATAATAATAATAATTATAATAACCAAAAAATAATAATTAAGTAGAACGGATGTAGTGCCACAAAAAAAATGAACTCAGTTGTTCTAATTGAGTTGTCAACTGATTTGCTAATTATCAACTTTAATTACCATCATCATGTCGTCATTATAAGCATCATCATTGTCGTCCTCACCATCCTCATAATAGCATGGTTTATTTATTTATTACGATATTTTCTGCAGCAATATTTAGAGCATGAATCTTACAAGGATGTCGAAGATTTGGCTGAGAAATTGGCCAGCTACAAAAGTAAGTTTCGCACTCACAGTAGTTGTGATAATGATGACGGAGAGGGTGATGATGGTGATGATGATGGCGACGATGATGATGACTATGATAATGAAGGGAAGGGTGATTGTCGTGCGATAGCAACCTCAATAGACAGTCCTTATTGCCACCCTTAAAACGGTGATTAAAATACGAAATATGGATGTCATTTGCTGGCAGTGATTGGTGGTCATTGTGGTCGCTGTATTTACTGAGAAGTTGAAGGATTAAAATAGTTTTGAAAATGATTAGTCTAAAGAAGGTATTGTTCCTTTTATTTCAGAACAGTTTGTCGAATTTGATCTGGACAATTCAGGAGACATAGGTGAGTTGAATGCGTTGAATGATCGAAGCATGAATGAATGAGTGCATGAATGAATTATTGCACGGATGAATGAATGAAATAATTAAAAAAACAATTGAGTGAATGATCAAGTGGATGATCAAGGAAATCCGTGAACGATTGAACTATTCATCACACGAACACGGAACTGAATTGCATCAGGACGTTGATCATTAGTTCTTTCAGCAACTGCTGGGACTGGTTTACTGTTTCTACAATGAGGACATTAGGCCATCTTTCTTTGCAACAACTTTATTAACTGCTAATGTCAACAGTTTTGAGATTTTTAAAGCCAAACAACTCAATTCGATGTTATTTACAATTAAGTTGCCACGCCAGGTGAAGATGCAGGATAGATTTTAGAAATATTCTGATGTATAATCTGTAAAATAACGGCACTGCAAATAACTCTAACTTGATTTAGAAATACAAATTAAGCATCAAACCAAGGCAAGACTTGAACAGAGAGACAATTAGTCAATTTCATTGGACCTCACTCATACTTGCGTCCATAAAATTGGAATGGATGTAAAACCCATGTTCTTTTAGTCCTCATCATTTTAGTTGTGAATGATCTGTAATTTCAATAGCAGCCTAAAACATTAAACACTTTACACTCAATCAGACCTAACTTTGACAACTCAATGCTAACCATTTCAATTCTGATGTGAGAAGCTGTTAAAACTCGTCTTACAAGCTAACAATGGCCTGAGTGCGTCTGCTAAGCTCGGCGCCAAAAGCTCGCCTCGTCTGCGAGGAAGCTGCAATCGATATTCAGCGATGACCACCGCATCTACAGAAGCCTTGGTTGTTTTTCTATCATCTGCGTGCATGACGTTACCTCAAATTGAGAAGAACGCTTACTAGTTTTGGTCGTTCAATATCCAATAATGGTGATGATAATGATGGCGAGCAGGATAATGATAATGATGACGAGGATGATGGTGATGATGTTGAAGACGGCGTTGATGATGTGCTGCTATGTTATTGTGCCGTTGACTGATGGTAATTAAAATAATTGACAGCTGTCAAACGATAACGATAGCGATAATTAACATAAAATATTTATAGCCAAACTCCTTCATAACCATATTCATTCTTTCACTCGTTCATTCATTCTTTCGTTTGTTCATTCATTCATTTCCTCTAGATTTCATGGAGTTGAAGCAGATGCTGGAGAAGATTGGTCAGCCAAAAACACACCTGGAGTGCAAAAAGATGATCAAAGAGGTCAACAAATCAGATACAGGTGAACACATGTTGAACCAACAACAACAACTTATTATGAGTCATCGTCATCTTCATCATCACCATAATTTCGCTGGTTCCAAATTTAGCTGGGGAAAAACTCAAGCTCAACTTCTTTCGCTAAAAATAAACTAAAAACAATGGAATTTTTTTGTTTCATTGTAAATACAATAATTTTAAAAGTGGTAATAGTATTTGTTATTATTATTATTATTATTATTATTGTTATAAATAAATTGCTTCAATAAATAATAATACATTCATAATGTTCAGGCACCATCAGCTACACTGAATTTCTCGACATGATGCTCGGTGCCAAGAATTCTGTCCTGAGACTGTGAGGAATGTTTTCAGTCATAATTTCATAATTTTATAATTTTATAACTTCATAATTTTATTTTATTGGATATAAAGTCTACTGAGATGACAAAACCTGGCAATGATATCAAATAAACACATTTTGAGAAAAGGCGCTATGTAAATTATTATTACTCTATTATTATTATTATTATTATCGTAATTATTATTGTTGGTGTTAATAATTATTGTTATTGCAAAGCAATTACGGGGTATTACGTGGCAACTTCGACAGAATGTGAATACCGTCGATGTCGATTAGGAAGGAATAAAATAATTACTTGAAGTAATTAATTCACAACTATTCAGTACTCGAGTGTGAAGTTAAAATACGAGATTACATTGTAAATTAATTAGTTAATTAATTATTATCGATCTAGAATTTTAAGACATCCGCTTTGAATAACTTAAGGCAGTCTCGTATGGTTAGAAGACGTGTCATAAACTATAAAAATAAACACAGGAATGTGACGAATAATTTAATGTTGCAATTTATTGGTAAAAAAGAAGATGTTTGTTTGGCAACAAATTAAAAAAAAATTTATAAATTGATGGAGCGCCATTGTTATAACTTAAGTCGATTAAAATGTAAAACTAAATAATATTCCTGATAAAAAGTATTAATCGGTAATAAGATATTATTTATATTTATATTCGGCATTTTAAACAATTGATTTTTATTTATAGAATTCTGTTATTCGAAGAAAAATCGAAAAAGGAAAAGGAATCAAAAGTGAAAGGACCTCCGCCCAAGAAATCCCTGGAAGAACTCCTCAGCAGCGGGACAAAATGAAATGAGATAGCAGACGTTTCTAACAGTTTAATTATTATGAATTATTATTCTTTAATTATTATGAATTATTGTTTTTTAATTATTACGAATTATTATTTTATTTCCTCCAATCAGTCAACAATAAAATGTAAAATGTTTAAAAAATTGTTTTAATATAATACGTTAAGCTCTTTTATAAACAGATTAATTGGACAATGACGATGCTTTTAATGATAATGATGATGGTGGTGATGTTGATACCGATGATGAGGACGACATTACCTCATTGCCGGTACACGTCTAGGTTGACAACGCGAAGCCTAAGTCATTTGACATTTTTAGCGGAGTGACCAAAAATTACGAAATTGTTGCTCAGTCACTATCAGCTGCGGTTGACATTGACACCGTCGTCATCATAATCCTCGAAATCTTTTTCGTGAATGTCATTTTTGTCAGTGACGTCTTCATTTTTTTTTTAACTTTACTTGTTTATCGTAAGAACCAAATTTCCTCGACTGCAGTGCTAGATTCTGTTACAGGTTTCTTTAATGTCTCCATGATATTATGCTTCATTAAAGCAATGATGACGACGATGTCGATGATGATGAAGGCGACATCTATTTGAGGGCGCGTTTTTCACATTTTTAAGACATTCTTGCTTTGTCGCTCAAGATGAAAATCGTTTTTCTTTTCGACGGGTGCGCTTTTTGACGACTCTTAAGGAAGAGGCTCATGACGTACGACTTTGTTAACAAGAGTTAGAAAAGATTGCGTAATAATATAATCTATTAATATAATTAACATAACAATTATTTATAGCAGTTAAGAAGACCTGGATCTGTGCAATAACCACTCTAATTTTAATTTAAAACAATCTCTTAAATTCTATAAACACAGCAGAGACTAAAGTTTTAAAACGTTAAACAGGCATTCAAATCTTACTAATAAATTAGCCATGCAATATTGTTAGTCACAGTAATTACATTATTACTGATCGTGGAAATCATAATTTCAGAGTAATTCCTGGACATGATTCGACACTTGATGCCACAGCAACCACTTTTCAAATTTAATAAAAAAAAGGTTTCAAGTAAAAATTAAAATATATAAGAAACCCCGGAATGCTAATCATGCAGCAATTTCAGCTTTTTCCAATGTATATTTGTAAAATATTGCTGAGGGTTAAATGCTGGAAACTTTTTCAGCTGTTGAAAGTAAAGATGCAAGATACCACTGCCAGCGCTCACAACACTACCCGGATCATCAGAGATGACTTCTATCACATAATCCCGGTCAGTAGTAAAGTTTTTAATTATGTAGAACATGGTCGAGCCTGCCATAGAATGTTTAAATAAATTTAAATCTAAATGAATGTAAATATAAATGAATTTTAATATAAATAAATTCTAGTACAAATAAATTTATATATAAATGCAAATGATGATTACATAATAACCTTTACAAAAGTAAAATTTAAAAAAAATAATATATAAAGCAGTATCGGAAAGACTAACTTTTACATGGCTCGAAGATAGGTACGAAAAATGTGACTTCAAAGGACCAAAAACGGTTCAAGACTATACACTATACACATATGCCAATGTCCGAGAGAATAGAATTAACAATGAATAAGTTCGTCTGGTGTACGGAGGCGTTAAGTTTATTGACGAATAATTTCATGCTGGGTCTCTCTTGGAGCAGATAACCATTTTTGAAATATTTTACTTTGGGGTAGGACGTCCGACGTAGACGAAAATCAAGCCGATATTCCCTACGTTTCCGATGTTAACGTGCGCCTACCTCCTCATTAGAAGCAATGTCGACGCTAAAATGCAAACACTGAACACTTAACAGTCCAATTGCATGTGCAAATTCATGCTCATAAAAAAAGGTGATTGTAGACACATATCTTCCACATTGTCTAGCTTTCAAATAATGGAGAAGTTGATGAACATAGAAATCTGAAAATATCTTCGATTTAAGGAACCTATTAAACCTTCTAGTTTAGAATAATATTGTATGGCCTTCTTAATCCAGAGTCCTCAAGATGATACTTTGAAAATGCTAACTCAATAATTTAATAACTTAATAATTTTATTAAATGATCTTATTATAATAGTAATATTATTATTATCATCATCAAATAACTGGTCGTTGTTATTGCCACTTCATTAGAGGACCGTGACATTTAGATTTTAAAAGTTACACTTTGACTCTCTAAGTATCTGTTAACAATTATGCATAAGGCATCAGAATTGCTAACGTGTAGTTAAACATCCTTGTAAAATCCAATACAAGCCATCAAAGTGAGTATTCAATTTACTACTAGTTAATTTAATTAATGCCTCGGGGCATTGCACATATTGTCAATCAATGCTAATGAGAAACTTAAGCTGAAGGGTGGTAACATCAAACTTTGATCGTCAATTCTCCTTGCATTAAATTAACATAATGCTTCTTCAAATTATTTGACTGTGCCTTGTGATCCAGCAATGAAGCATTTTGCAATCTGATTTAAATCCTTGTTCTGAACCACAAAGTCCCTCAATTTGACTTCATGATCAAATGATCAAACATCTTTAATAAAATAAACGAGTATAATAGAAATAAAATTTGAATAGAATTGCCAACCGTAAACGGTCAATTTAATATCCGCATAAAGTAAAAAATCTTCTGAATTCCGGCAAGTGTAAAACACCGGCATCGGAGAACTTTGGCTGCTGCGATAAACAAATTCGATCCTACTCTCCTGGCATCCACGAGCCTAGAGGCACCTCGGTACCAAACGATTCTAAAAAACTCCAAAGGCATTCCAAGATAACAGGTTCGTCCAACACGGCACCCACTGTTCTTATGTTACTCAGTTGTCTGATGGGCTTAAGCTTACCTGATAGCAATAAGGAGGTAAGAACCAATTAGCCATATTGAATGGATTGTAATAAATAAATTTTTAAATGACCTGTTGAGCTTGAAATTAATAAAATACTTTAGAAATAATTTCAGAACTCCGACTTACTGCGATCTAAATACAAATTAATTTTCAAATCAAAGCAAAAATTATCCCAAACATGTCGCAAGTTCAAATCGTTGCCAAAATGAAATTTCAAACGAACAACCTTCCCGAGACACGTTGACCGCAAAAGAAGCCACAAAAACTGTCCTAGCCACGTTCGAAGCGTGTCATTTATACAGGCCAGCATTCTCCGGGGTAACACGATGTGCATGCAAGCTGTTGCTTTCAGATGGCACAGTCCTGATAGACCTAATCATTAACATAAGTGAACTTTTTGCATTTCGCTTACATAATTAGTGTCAGTAGAAATAATATTTTTTCATTTGAAAATAACTATAGTTTCATCAGTAAACTACGTTTGCTTCTTGAAATACAAATAAATAAAATGGAAGATATGCTAAATAGGGGATCTATACCACAGGGGCAGATATAAAACACTTTGACAGTAGGCCAAACACTGGAACCTAAACACATCAAGGTCACCCCACCTAAGCTTGTTGGTACATAAAATGGTGGATATTTCACAGCCATTTGTTTGTATTAAGCATAAGCTTTGGTCATTTACAGGGCAAAGTTTTTCATTGGATTTTAGCTTTTTTAGATTTTCAAAATGAAGGGAAGGGTATAGCCATCCCTAGTAACCCTTAAATCTACCACTGTATACCCACAATGTTGTTTTTCTATTTAAGAAAATATATCAGCAGTGTTTGAAGCTTCACAAATTACTCAATAACTTAGTTATTCATCAGTAACTAGAGCTATTTAGATAATAACAAAACAAAACCAGAAATGCGTCTTTAAAAATTCTAAAGGTAGAACATGCACTGCCAGAATTGATTGTTACCTGCTAAATCCAACAACAACAGCCCGGCTCAACCTTGCAAACGGTTTGGAGATTACCATGCACAGGTAATTCTCATTCGTGGTAAAATCTTTCGAGACGGATACAGATAGACTTTTAATGATATGTACAGAAACAAAATAAAGCTCAACCGCACAACAAATTAAGCTCATTGTTATGGCCGAGAACCGCCACTCGAGGTCGCGCTCACTCATACCTAAGGAGCATCGCGTGACATAATAAATCTGTTACTATGAACACATTTCTATAATAATTACAAGGTTATTAATCAAACTTCCTTATTTAATTTATTAAATCGGTCTTATCATCTGGAAACTTTAACCAGCAGCCCCATGGTAGTTCACTCAAAGTTAATGGGTGAATATCCTCAGCAGGGAGAGGCAATTACCTTTGATCTAATGGTCTACATGGTCGTGTCTCAAAGTACTCGCGAGGAGGACAAGGGATATGAATTCGGACACTATCACTGCTCTCTTCACGCCCATCCACTATAACACAAGTTCAAAACTGAAATCATCACGTATCAAACTACCCAACGCCAGATTTAGGCATGGTCCGACTGTGCCACCGGGGCTTACATTGACCAGAACCCCCCTTGTTTGTCAGGTTGTGAAGGGAGACAGAATCTGGTTTGGCGGGTCTCCGAGTGAGCAAATTCGATCCCGGAACTATCGAGACCAGTAGCCTAGCAAAGGGGGAAGGGCAAGTGGTTAAGGGCGTCAAATTATCAATTCCGCCCCGGGCCTCAAAACCCCTAGTTACGTTTCTGATCGAAATATCTAATCATCTAATACATCTCACCTCATTCACCGCTATCACAGACCTGGTCGCCATCATTCATTTACACCCACCAGGCCATAGGTCATCCCCATCCGGCGAAGACTTCTCGTAAGCTTCCCGCGCTCTTTGGAATGAATCTCTCATAAGAGATTATTGAGCTCAATCATCCATGGGGCTCTTCAAACGACACATAAAGACTCTTCAGGACCTTATTACGAAGCCAAGACAAGAGTCACAAGATTCTGCATTCGCAGGGTCAGAAACAGAAATGTATTAACTAGTTCACCGATCAGCAATCCTTGCTGGAAGTCGTTGAAGAGGTGGAAAGCAAACTATATTCACTGACGACCAACATCCTTCAAAGAATACACCAAAAGAACAATTCGATTAAATTTCCCACGCTCAACACTCAAAGAAGTGTTCGATTACAACAACGAAATCCAGCTGTTTGTCTTAAGATCTTACATCGGCCCCAGAGAGCCCCAAAAAACCTTGGCAACAAATCATTCCAGAAGTTCAAAATGGTGGAATTAAATTAAACAAGCTAAATGACTGACGTTCACCGTTCTCCGAATATATTTCCCTCGGTCCCACAAATCTACCTGGAGATCCGACCATGATTTGTCTACCGGCATCCGAATACTTTGTAATTATGTTACATAATTTATGTATATACTTATTGCTCCGCTACATTTTTAATCATTTGTATACAAAAATGATCGGAAACCATTTATCCCAAATCTTAAGAGAACTGATCGCAATTCATCCTTTATTTAGCGTACTGTTAAATGAGCTGTTCTTCTAAATAGTTTTATAATCTGTTATTTAAACCTGATCTAAATTTAGCACTGCATTTCCGCCATTGTTGTTTCCGTTTGAAGGAAATTTATTGTAAAATTCAAGAATTTACTGTTCTCTCCTCATATCTGCAGGGATCAGTCCAAAATATTGTAAGTATCAATGGCTCTATAAATATGTCAATTACTTTTTAAGTCAATACGCACACGTTTATTTCAACGGGACAAATTTCTATTTTTTTCTTTTAGAACCCATCAAATAAGGACCAAAACAGGGGCGAGATTTCAATCGATAACAAAAAAAAAGGAAAAATCAGTCAGAAGGCCAAGTGTTCGTTTAATCGATAAATATGAAAGTACATATGATTACAACAAATTCAAAAATTATGTATTTGACTAAATTTCAAAAATTTAATAAAATGTTATTTATTTATATTTTTGCTAATCATAATTATTTTATTTTGATAAGTGACTTCATTACGAGAAGGTTTATTTTTTGTACTTCAGTTGGGTTTTTTCAAGAATGTTGTAACAGTGGTTTAATTAAATTTGTGAAAATATTATTACGTTTTTTTTAACCTTTGCGTAACCTAATTTCGGGCAAAGTCGAAAATTACATTCAGCTGTGGGAACGTTAAATTAAATGAGTATGGTGGTCATGATACCAACTTTGGAGACTGGAGAATCTCATCTGAGGATCCCTGTCCGAATGTGCCAAGTGAAGCAATTTCCACTTCAACCTCCTCCAGGGAGGTCAACCTAATTTTACAAAATCCAGAACTTTTTTTTACGTTGGGGGAGGTTTCATAATTTTAGACAACTAGAATAAAAATTACACCATTTGCTTTATGTTTTTCTCTTGCAAGAGTAATAGTGAAGCGGAGGAAAAGTTACATTGAAATAAACTTAAAACATTACTTAAATAAATGTTATTATATTGATAATTGATTATATACTATTGCAGCATGATTAAAGCCTGTAAGGCTGCAAATGATAGGATTACTTTTTAACGCTAGCCCTTATGACAGTCATTTATATGTTGTTTATAATGTTACTGCTAAACTATATACAAAGCATAATGCTCTTACTCGCAACCTGCAGACGAGAGCATTAAGTTAAGCTGCTCAAGTCATGAGAAATCTTGGGTATCGTTCATCGGATGCATCCGAAATGAAATTGCTACGCGTTCCATCTTTCCATCGCAGTGGCCATTAGTAAGATCAGTTTTCTGCTTTAAAATGCTGCTGTAAGTTATTTCATAAATCTGTTGATCTGCTCAGATCATTGCTAATGCCGTCAATTATTTAATCATGAATGGTATCTAGCTTCACAGTGTGCTTATGAGAAAAATTACTTTGACGAGTAAATTTTTCAGGCATTTCAAACGAATTGCTTGTAACCACCGTAATGTAAGCTCTTTAACTTTCCATCTCCATGGCAACGCACTACTGGTTGTCCGCATTCGGATCGCCTTCTGTCGGTGTGGGTTCTGATTTCTTGGGAATTAACGGTAAAATGTTCTAAAAAACAAATGAAAACAGGTAAGTTAATACAAGAAAGTGTTGGTCACAAATGGTCTTTTTAACTTTGTTCCAAATAGAGCTTGATACCCTGATGTTGGTCATTGCATAACATTTGTTGTCCAGGTAAATAATTCCACAATGTCCACTGTTTTTGGAACAATCTTATCCAAAAGTTTGATTCAGAATTAGAGACAACAACGTGCTATGGTTTGAAAATCAAACCATTTTTACCAAGGATGCATCCGATTGTTTTAATTTGGAATACAGCCTGGTTTTGCCTCGTGTCCTTGTAATAATATCCTATAAAATTCGATTATCTTTGCGAAGATCAGATAAAATATTTCGTTGTGTCAAATAGTTAGATAAGTACATCTTTGTTATAAATGTCTATAATATCAAAAACTCAAGTGTGTGTTTTATCTGTTTTCGAGAAATGGATTGCAAAAATGTTTCTTCCTTCTAAATACGAAACTTTCAACATCTGCAAACTAATTTTTGAATTTATTTATTTGAATTTTTCCAAGACGGCGCCCGCTGGCACATGTCGTTCCTGCCAACGCCCCCTCCTCCACTTACATGCAATTTATTTAGTTAGTTTAATTATTTAGTTAGTTATTTAGTTAATTATTTAGTTAGTTATTTAGTTAGTTATTTAGTTAGTTATTTAAAGTAGCAGGCCTCTCTGCCGCGTGGTCTGACATTCTGGTCCGGAATACGGCCTGGTTTTGCAAATACTCCTTGCATCCGGTAATAATATCCTGTAAAATGTATGAACATCTTTGAGAAGATCAGATGAAATATTTCGTTGTGTCAAATATTTAGATAATTATATCCTTGTTAAAAAATATCTATAACCTCAAATATTTAAGTATCTTAATTCTTCAGTTCTTTTTTTGTTTTATTTGGTAATTTATTTTCTAACATTTTTTGGAGAATGTGATCCTCAAGTGTTTGTAAAGTTTGTTAAGGGATTTGCTGGAAAAATGCTCATTGATATTGTAAGTCTTTCAAAATACTTTCATGTTAAACTGACCGTTAATGGTCTCAATCATTTAAATAAGATGATTAAAATATTAAGTAATTAAATATTACTACAAAGTAATAATAAAAGTGAATAAATATATTAATTTGCTGAAATAGTCTTTCAGATCTTAAATCTTAAAAAGGCATTAATTTTCATAAACTCCAATAAGACCAGTTTTTGTTGCTTTATAATCAACTCATTTATCCACCATTCCACTCGGTATGTGCTGGCTGCTTGTACATTTCCAGGCGCCTGTGTACACTCCAAGAGATTCCAACAGCTGCAAAGCACTCCTAAAGTCAGTCCTTGCTTCGATTCCATTGCAGAATGGTTCTATTGGAACTGGGAGCCCCTCACTTTCTCAACCTTGCATCTCCCTTGTTCCATCTCGAAATATGTTTCATCTTTCTGACATTCTTTCTTTGGAGTCGACTTCATTATTTGAGGAATTGTGCGATTTGATGATTAAAGGTTTGTGTAAAAGTTAACTTTTAATATGTTTAACGTAAGTTACTAAGTTATCTCTTGCGGTTCTTGTGGCCTCATGAGTTAAGTTACTAGATTAATAGATACTTAGAAATGCGTGAGTGAACACAGATTCACATGCACGCGATTAGGTCTACGCTTTTCCAGCCATTCCATCACGCCTCTGCAAGTTCTGAGAATTCCAGAAGAGAATGAGAAGGAGATGGTGAGAAGGTGAGGGTCGATAAGGAAAGAGTGGAATAGGCAGCGGTGCCTTCTCCAAGCCTTCCAGTGCTGGCTCCACTCAAGCATCTGAACTACAAGACTTCGGATCGCGCATGAATATATAAAGGCAGGTCGGACAACTTTAATGGGCTTGTAAATTCCAGGCGCAGAGATACACTTAAAAGTGCACGGGAACTACTTTTTGCTCTTTAAATAGTTCCACAGAGAAACTCTTGCTCGATTTGGAATTTTAGCTTCACTTTTGACTACTAGCTCCGAAAATGGTTGGTGTTTGATTAAATTTTACGCAACTTTTAATTTACATTTTGATTAATTCAATTACTGATTTAAATCAAAGGAATTTTGAGAAATTGTAAAAATTAAATTTACATCACGGATCTAGATCTGTTTTGTATTTCGATATGTTTAAAATAAACTAAAGCGTCGCTAATTGCATCTACATGGAGTTTTATTACATTTAAGTTGATTGAGGTGCAAATAATTTAGTTTACCGACAACAAGATCAATGTGGTGGCGATAGCCTTGTTGTTATTTTCCATTCGTGAGATGGCGCTAAATATTTTTTTTTTTAATTTTTTTTTCAAAAACAATTATAAATTATTGTAGAATATTTTGATATTTCGATTTAGTAGTTGTGCAATAAATTGAAATTCTGTTGTCTTAAATTTTATTTTTAATTTATTGTCCATGTGTTTTGATTGATTGTTATTGATTTCAATATTTCAGGCCGATCTCAGCTCAACTGAAATTGAAGGTATCAGAAAATTGTCAAACTTGTCGCATTTTGTATAATATATTTGAAGATAGGGATGTGCAATGTAAACATTTAGTGGTTTTATGCAAAGCATTTATAATAATGACACAGGAAGATTTGATTTTAAAAAAATCTACCACAAAATTTAGCAGGTTTATCACAGTCAACTTCTAATAATATTTGCGATGATATGATGATGATGATAATGATGATGGTGGTGCTGGCAACTTCTACGACAATTGATGATGATAATGATTAAATGATTTTAATTTCAGACGTCAGAGAGGTTTTCGATCTTTTTGACTTCTGGGATGGTAGGGACGGTATGGTCGATGGTGCCAAGGTGGGTGACTTCCTCAGGTGCTGTGGTCTCAACCCAACCCAGGCAATGGTCTGGAATAACGGTGGCAAGAAGAAGTTCGGTTAGACATTATTAACATGATCGATTTAACCGGGGACGTCATTTGGGCTATTAGAAGACTAGGGTCTGGATAAAAAATCAGTTTGGCCGAATGTGTAGGGGCGCTATATAAATGGTGGATCAATTAACAATTCCTATCCAGATATATAAAGCACTTAGAAATGGGCTAAATACAATTAAAAGATACAAACATTTGAAATGATGTTCCTGCACTTAACCTAACAATTGTTCGACAAACTTTCACTTGAAATTTAACACGAATTAACAAAATCTGATGAGTCAGTCTCGTGTAATATATTAATTAATTAATTAATATTATTATTATTAATAAAAGTTTTGATTGGCGCAATGTGAAGCTCCGGTTTTTTGTTAAAATCGAGGACAGCTTCGTCATCATCATCATCATCATTGCATTGCAGGAGAGAAGCAATACAAGTTCGAAGAAATCCTTCCCATCTACAAAACAGCATCCTCAGACTCTGACGTTGGAACATTCGCTGACTTCATGGAGGCCTTCAAGACTTTCGACAGGGAAGGTCAGGGTTACATCGCCGCTGCTGAACTCAGACACGTCCTCTGCTTCTTAGGTGACTTCATCTCTTTAGGTTGATAGATGGTTTTTAGGAGAAGAAAAAAGTTTTCTAATAATAATAAAAATAATAATAATAATAATTATTATAGTAATAATGTATAAAATTTAATAGTATTATTTTTATTATGTAATAGTAATAATAATATTATTATATTGTCATTAATAATAATTATAATAGTTAATAATAATAGTAATAATAATTATAATAATTAATAATAGTTAATTAATTATCAATTAGAAAATAATATTTAGTAATAATAACAATACAAATAATAGATATCAATGTTTATTTTAATTTGTATATTACTGATATTTGTATTTAAAAAAAGAAGGAAAACTTGCAACGATTGTAATCAATTTATAACCTGAAAATCTGTTTGTTAATATAATAACATAATTATGTTAACGATATGCAGGTGAAAGATTGACAGATGCCGAAATTGACGCCATCCTCAAGTACACAGGCACAGAGGAGGATCTCGATGGCAACATCAAATACGAAGGTCATAACCTGACCTCTTTTTCCGTCATGACCTAGTTTAAAGATTGACCTTATTAATGTTAATTACGTCAAGCGAGATGAATATAGGTAGTTAGATGGTTTATAGATTAGATGAGTTGGATGGATGAATTCATATTCATGAATTTTCATTACAGTTTTGTTTACATTATTTATTACATTATTGCATAACTCTTATTTATCGTGTTACTTATTTTATGTGTTATTGAAGACATGTTAATTTAAATATCTAATTATCATTCATTTTAGAATTTATCAAAAGAGTTATGGCTGGTCCTCCAATGAAGTGAAAGCGAAAATAATGATGACGATGACAACGACGAAGATGGAGATGTGACTTTATTTGTGTGACAACAGAGTTCAGACATAATTATTACATTATGAAACATGATTTGTTCGAGTTATATATTTAAAAATAACATATTTCTCATTGCTCACCTCATAAACGTAAAAACGTAAACACTTAATATCTGGTCATAATAGTGATGTGCAACAATGAAATATAATTAATTTGTGCCGATATTATCGCTCAATTATTACTTCAATCCATGTATCTATCGAGTGCCTTGTAAAACATTTCAACGCAATAAATTCGAGCCTGCTGTGGACTCCTGAAAATAATGATTTTTGTTGTTTAAATTAATTTCAAAAGAAATGTCTTTTCACTTGAATGATTGAACGATCGAATCGTTGCAGCTTCATTTATATAGCGCCATATGCATAGCGTTAGAGGCGCTTCTTGTAACCATTCACATAGCTCCTTCCCGTGAGCGCTTGAGGCAGTGCAGGTTGGGTTTCGAACACGACACATTACGACTGCTGCCATTACCGCCGAATGCAGGAACGTAATCCATTCGACCAGCCTGTGGACGCCATGAAGACTTTTACAAAACTTGAGGTCGGTTGTAAAACAAATGAAAAACTTGCAGATTTTCGAGACTTTCGAGAAAAATGTGACCAGAAACAATTTTCCATGACCACTATTGCAGTGGGTTCAGGGACAAAAATATTTGTCCAAAGTCAGTCAAAACTGCGAGACAATTTATCCAACCTCATTCGTACCTGCGTCCACAAAATAAGAAAAAAATTTGCTTTTGTGAATCTCCATCATCTTAGCTGACCTTTAGTTGTTGTGATCCGTTACTCAAACTACCAATCCAAACCAAAGTGAACTTTGAACTCACAATAACAATGGTAGCTTTAAGAACTAATTGTTAAATAGTATTAAGTGCTTCCATTTGTTAAGTTGTCATCGTCCGTCAAACGAAATAATGTTTCCAGGATTGTTTACACTTTCAGTTGTTTGTCTTCAATGAAACATTAATTTAAGAAACTATTATTAATATTATTATGATTATTATTATTATTATTATTATTATTATTATTATTATTATTATTATTATTATTATTATTATTATTATTATTATTATTATTATTATTATTATTATTATTATTATTATTATTATTATTATTATTATTATTATTATTATATTATTATTATTATTATTATTATTATTATTATTATTATATTATTATTATTATTATTATTATTATTATTATTATTAAACTCATCACCTACGATATTGCCATGTTTAGAATCACGTATTTAATCATCATTCATCAATGCAACGATACAATTCATTGCAGCAACAATTGCAGCAACAATGCACCGTCACGTTACATTAAACAATGCACCATGCACTGACAATTCAACAATTGAACTCAATATGAATGCACACCGAAGATGTCAGTACTGATGGTTTATGCGGAGAGGGGAATTGACTTCTTAATGGAAAGTTGAAATTTATTGGTGGACTTTTGATGAATGTCCGATGGACTTTAATGATGAATGCCATTGTTATTAGTACTTTATTATTATGCTGACATTACCTTATTATTATTATTATTATTATTATTATTGTTATTATTATTATTATTATTAAATTAGTATGTTAACATTATGTTATTTCAATTATTATTATTATTATTATTACTGTAAATAGTGTTGGAAATAAATGTCAAAATAATGTTGCAAAATAAATTTTAATTGTTGTCTTGTGTTTTTAAATTATGATAACCACGGCTTAATAAATCATCGTGCTAAGCTTAATGTGATGAATTACTGGGAGAAAATTAATAATAAATTAATTAATTAAAAAATAATAATTAATTATTTAATTAATAATTTAATAAAAATTAATAATGTGTTAATCGAATCGTTTGGTCTTGTAAGGAAAATATTTGAAGGCAAATGCAATCGAAAGTTTATGGTAATACCCTATTAAAACATTGTACGTCATGAAGTACGTCAGATCAATACTGAGACTTGTACTCAGAACTATTTTGTTACTGATTACAAGTTTTAATAAAAACAAACTTGCGAAACAATTTTACAAAACACATACTGGTGTCGTTGTCACTTATTGTACACTTTGTGACGTCATGGTCGAAGTTTATGCTTGAAATACGATCCAGTGCCAGGTTTTGAAGCAGTCCCAATAAGGTCAACGTTGTCAACATCCATCTTTCGTCCATACATTTTACGATGATTCATCCTTGGGACATTTACTGATGGAGGATGGCTGATCGTTAGGCCTTCCAGTTTTTTCTATCTATTCCTCCGTCCATCCATCCATTCATCCATCCATCAATCCATTCATTTATTTATCCTTCCATCCATAAAACCTTCATGATCCTACTTGTTAATAATTTTATTTTCCAACAAATTTCAATCAACCAGTTAATCAACCAATCCTCAATCCTTCGTCAACACCTGTCCGTGTCCAGCCAGGTGTGGCGTCATAAAATTGCCGCTATCTCCACCTGGATCTGTGCGACGATGTGCAGTTGTGCTTGTCACTGCAACAGCATTAGCACGTCATAACTCAATCAAGTGGACCGCCGAGGTGTCAAAATAAGTTGCGCAATCGACGATCCGAGGCTAGGAATTGAACGCGAGGAGTTAGGAAAGAACATGTAGATCTTGCACATGTGATGTCGTATTGTATTTCATGAATTTCATTGAACTGATGATGATGATGAAATTATTAATACTGGACAAGCAACAAGAATAGTTTATTTGAACAAAGATATGATTTAACATCTGTGTTAATTACTAAATAACAGGTTAATAAACAAAAGTTTAATAATTTTTCTCAACAAAGTGAGATTAGACATCTGGTCCACGTCTATACTTACGTAAATTTTGTAGTTAGATTAATTATCAGGATGAACAGGATCACTATAATCATCACCACCCTCTTCGTCATTGTCGTCATCACCTGTGTCACCTGAGTTAAGCACCTAGCGACGCTAACGTAATAAAGTTGCGCAAGACGAGCCACTGACGCGCTATAACATTTATAATGGGGAGAGATGCTCGCATTGATGGTGATGAAAATGGAACACATCATCACCCTCATCAACGTCGTCATCATCATCATCAGCATCATCATCATCATCATCATCATCATCATCGCATCATCATCATCATCTCATCATCATCATCAGCTCATCATCATCATCATCATCATCATCATCATCATCATCATCATCATCATCATCATCATCATCATCATCATCATCATCATCATCATCATCATCATCATCATCATCATCATCATCATCATCATCATCATCATCATCATCATCATCATCATCATCATCATCATCATCATCATCATCATCATCATCATCATCATCATCATCATCATCATCATCATCATCATCATCATCATCATCATCATCATCATCATCATCATCATCATCATCATCATCATCATCATCATCATCATCATCATCATCATCATCATCATCATCATCATCATCATCATCATCATCATCATCATCATCCATCATCATCATCATCATTCATCATCATCATCATCATCATCATCATCATCATCATCATCATCATCATCTCATCATCATCATCATCATCATCATCATCATCATCATCATAGAAACGTTTTATCATCATCATCATAGCAAACGTTTTATCACCATTTTCATATCCTGTTCTCCCCATCACATTCACTCCATCCCGGGCACCATATGGACAAGAGTAACGTGATCTCACCTGACATGCCACCTGGATTGCATCTCCGAGGTTCAAGGTCGAATAAACAAAAAGCTTTTAAATTGAAAAAAATTTTGCGCGCGAGTAAAAGCAACTGCACTGGGCTTCGAGGAAGACAAAACAACATTAATAACAACAACAATAATAACAATAACAATAATAATAATAATAATAATAATAATAATAATAATAATAATAATAATAATAATAATAATAATAATAATAATAATAATAATAAATAATAATAATAATAATAATAATAACAATAATAATAATAATAATATAATAATAATAATAATAATAATAATAATAATAATAATAATAATAATAATAATAACAATAACAACAACAATAATATTAATAATAACTAGAAAGTATTGTAACATTATAATAATAATATTAACTTTAATTGTAAATATCATTGTACAGTTTAATTTATAATATTTATTAATCGATATTACATAATATTATATAATAATTTATTGTAATCATGTTATTCGTATTATGTAATAATAATATTCTTTTACAATCGTATTAATTTCTTGTTATTATATTATAATATTTTATTAATATTTCATTACGATGCTATAATATTTTATTATGGTATTAATTTTTTCCTACGTTATTATTATTATTGTTATATTTTATTATGACTTCCAGGATGGGATGAGGGCGCATGTTATTGAAAGCAATCAGGATTTTATAACAAACACTTCCCTGCGGAGCATTTACTAAAAGGATCTGTTATCACATCAAAGAGGTGCTGCTGAGAAGAGGGATGGATGGACGGACGGATGGATGGATGGACGGACGGATGGATGGATGGACGGACGGATGGATGGATGGACGGACGGATGGATGGATGGACGGACGGATGGATGGATGGACGGACGGATGGATGGATGGACGGACGGATGGATGGATGGACGGACGGATGGATGGATGGACGGACGGATGGATGGATGGACGGACGATGGATGGATGGACGGACGGATGGATGGATGGACGGACGGATGGATGGATGGACGGACGGATGGATGGATGGACGGACGGACGGATGGATGGATGGACGGACGGATGGATGGATGGACGGACGGATGGATGGATGGACGGACGGATGGATGGATGGACGGACGGATGGATGGATGGACGGACGGATGGATGGATGGATGGATGTATGGACGGACGGACGGATGGATGGATGGATGGATGGATGGATGGATGGATGGATGGATGGATGGATGGATGGATGGACGGACGGACGGACGGACGGATGGATGGATGGACGGACGGATGGATGGATGGATGGATGGATGGATGTACGGATGGACGGATGGATGGATGATGAGTAAAGTAATATGTGGCTATCTGCAGCCTCAAATTGCCCTGTAACATGCCATTAAATGTTTGCTGGATGGAATTTCATAGCCAGCCAATGCCATCCTGCCATCATTCCAGCGACGCTACTGAACGAGTTTCCGTAACAACAACAATGTGCATTTAGTGCAACAACCACACAACCACAGTCACCAAATCAACAACAACAACACATGGAAACAACATGGACGCAGTGGATTGTCTGTCTTCAGTAACACTAAAAAAAAAAGCCAAAGTTAAAATTAAAACGATTCGTTCATCACAACCTCCACAACCAAATAACCACCAAAAGGAATTTGAAGCCGCGACTTGAACGGCCGTCAGAAGCGTGTCGCCGTGTGAACATCGCCACCGGTGGAGGAATCGAACGTCCTAACGACTTTTTAATGACCGTGGTGAGGTTCGGCGCTAATGGACTCTGACCGAGGTTTGTTTACCTGGAACTGTGAACGTCTGTCCTTTGATTGGAGCGGTTGTGTTTATGTCGTCATTGGCGAGGATCGAGAAGTCGTGGGGAGGTGTGAGTAGCTCTGGGGAGATGTGGGTAGTTGTGGGTAGATGTGGCAGATGGGTGGATGAGTTGTGGGGTATAAAACTCTCATTTATTATGGTGCTTGTTTAGATGGATTAGATCGCATTAGATTAAAACTTGAATTTTCTAAATGTGCGTTGTTTGGATGAAAACTTCAAACTAATGTTGAGATTGAAATTCTATTAAATGAATAATTTAAAAAAAAAAACACACTATCATTTGAAACAAATCATCAGAAAACAATTGAATCTCTTTTCACAATTCCCCTCGATCCTCTGAGAAATGGCTTCAAATCAGGATCTGAGACAAGAAACATAAACAAGATGGCCGTCAATCTAATCCCGCGACGATTTAAATCATTTTATGTATCGAATTTATGGATGAGAATTATTTACAGGATCCTAAATCAATTGGAGATCATGAGATGAGACTTATAAATAAGACATCTTCATTCTTTCAGCCTTTATCCGTCCGTCCATCCATCCATCAATTGCGTCTGTCTTTTCTTCCATCCATCCATCCATTTGTCAGCTTGCCTCCTCACTTTGTCTGATATGTTTTTCTATTTTCCACAACTCTTCCCATCTCTCAATCCGTCATATTTTGTCTTTCCTGCCATCCATCCACACATCCACACATCCACCCACACATCCATCCACCCAGTCTTAATTCATCCATCAGTCCAACAATCAATCTAAAAATGACATTGTATGTTTTAAGTTCGTAACTCTTAAAATCACATCACATCGAAGATGACGATGTTTGTCAAAATATCGATGAATTTTCTAACCTTTATAACATCACAATGCATTAATGCATTAAAATGTTGTAGTTATAATTTATAACAGTTGTGATAATTATTTGTCAATTATTCTTAAAATTGTAAATCATGTTGTTAATGAATCAAATAGAATCCCTTTTCATCTTCCAATAATTAATACTTGGTTTAATGTATTTTCTTTTTCGGAAATAACTTGATATTATTAAAAATTATTTTATTTTATTATTATATTAATTTAATATTAATATTATTCATTATTTTATTAACTTGATTTTTACTAAAAATAAAAATTATTAATCATTACACCTTTAATAATGAAAATAATAAAAATAAAAATAATAAAAAAAATAATAATAATAAAATAATAATAATAATAATAATAATAATAATAATAATAATAATAATAATAATAATAATAATAATAATAATAATAATAATAATAATAATAATAATAATAATAATAATAATAATAATAATAATAATAATAATAATAATAATAATAATAATAATAATAATAATAATAATAATAATAATAATAATAATAATAATAATAATAATAATAATAATAATAATAATAATAATATAATAATAATAATAATAATAATAATAATATAATATTAATAATAATAATTGCATCCCCATATATTCCCAATGGCAATAATTAATCCCGGCACAATTACACGAATTATAATAATTATGATCGCCATAATTAACGGCTTCATAATTTCTTTCTCAGCATTTCGACTCAACAACTCAACTACAACTCCTCGACATAAAGACGTGAGAATGAACGACTGAGCGTGTGAGAACATGGCGGTGGATGAGTATGCTCGGATGAGAGGAGAGATGGTGACGCTGGAAGAGAGGGTCGATAAAGAAGAACATGCCGTCAGTCAGTGGCCTTATAACAACAGACCTCACTTCAAAACAACACGGTCGACAACTTGGAGCCACAGTCCCACTAAACATGCTGAACTATCGTTGCTTTTGTGTCTGAGTTTTGCCTAGGTATTTCTCAGGGTTTCATCCTATGGGTCTCTCTTTGCCCCCGTCTGTCTGTATGGGTGTCTGTTCGTTCCTATGTATTTGTGTGTGGTTCTGTTTGTCCCTGTGTGTCACTCTGCGTGTTATTCCCTCCTATTGTTTCTTTTTAAACTCTTTCATTCGCTTCTCGGTTTTCCTGAGTTGTGCCAAAGTTTCAGCGAGTTTTCCTGACTGATTCTATCCTCAAGGGTGGGAAGATTGGAGAGACGACTGTCTTCCTTCGCTAGGTGTTGAAGCGCTCACCTTTGGCTTGAAGGAGGATCCAGATATTCTGCCTTCACAAAACCTCACGATGATTTATGAGGGCTTGTTTGTTTATTTTGTTGCTATTGTTGTTGTTGATAATTAATTTGGCCAATTATTTTATAAATTAATTTATGTTAATATTTGATTAAATAATATTTGTAGTCAATTAGATGAAAAATAAACATAATATATAGTAACTTTATGCCTTTAATTACATGTTACATTTATTTTTAACATCGTACTTTTGGTAAATATATTCCTGATGATGTTAAATGTGTTGTTGTGATTGTATGTTGTTAAAAAAAGGATTTACATAAACAAAGGATTACACAACACACTATGTTTTGACAATCAAATTTCCCCTGATACATTCCTTAGAATTCTATTGTTGTAAACAACGCTTTGATAAATATCAATGGTAGTGAATGTTTAACTAATTCAACTATTGCATTTAATCTATACATTTTTTTAAAAATGACAGTAAGTTGTATTTAATCAATTTTAAAACATCAAAACAGACATAAATTAATTTGTTAATTATTGAGTTTCAATGTTCCCAGGCTCGGTCCAAGCCATTCATCACAGTCATCATCATCTTCTTCATCACCATCATCATCATCGTCGTCATCATCGTCGTCGTCGTCATCGTCATCATCATCATCATCGTCGTCATCATAATCTTCATCATCATCACCGTCGCTGTAGATGCTAATATTAGCTGACCATCTCATCACCTCATTGGTGACTCTGAATGCACACGTGACTCAACGGACTCTCCTGATTGGTATTGGATTGACGAATTCCTTCCCATGAATTTCTGCCGATAAACAAATCTCATTTAATGAAATTAAAAAATATAGCAACACATTTAATGAAATAATAAGCATTTTAATAATATATATAATGTGTAATCATCAAAGCAAACATACAAACTGCTACAAAGCAAGCATAAAAAGCTATATACGAAGATATACAAAGTAAGCATACATGGTAAGACAAACAGACATGCATTGGTAAACATACAAAGAAATACAAGCAGATATCCAACTCAACACAATTCCTAATCATCTAGTCATGAAATGGACGTTAATAGAATACATACATGCGCTGCACAAAGCAGATATACAAATTAAAACAAATAGATATACAAGGTAATACTAGTTATTCAAAGCAATACAAACTGATATACAAAAAATATATACAAAGAAATACAAACTGATATACAAAAAATATATACAAAGCAATACAAACTGATATACAAAAAATATATACAAAGCAATATAATCAGATATACAAAACAATACCAGCAGTTATACAAAAGATATATACGAAGCAATACAAACAGACATATATAAAGCAATACAAACAGATATACCAAGAGATACACAAATCAACATACTGAATAATCGTGCGAATGTTTAAAAAGGAAAATCAGGGAAGCAATTACAAACGAATCTTCTTTGTTCGAACGAGGATGTCTCGACATCACAGGAAGAATCTTAATCGTATTAACTGTTTAATTAATTAATTAACCTATTAATAAAAATATTGCTTTATTAATAATATTATCAGTAATAGTACATTATAATTACAAATAATAAATAAAAGATTTTAGAATAATGTAACTGTTATAAATATTAATCTTATCATTATATTAACATACATTATTATGTTAAATAATTAACAAAATGTCAATATTTATTTGAATTAGTTTAATAATTAATATTAATAATTAATAATTAATAAA